>JASANB010000445.1:0-122026 GCA_030248155.1 Sabatieria punctata
ACTATCCCATTTCACGGTGATTTTCATGGTTTAGGGGACTCAAGCAACTATTAGAGTATAGGGGACTCAAGACCTATTCTACTTTAGGGGACTCAACGCATCCGAACAGATTCGGCGCCCATCGCCAAATTCTGTTTCGTACCTCTTTTAAATCGGCGCCCGAATCGTATAAAACATTAATTAGCGCTTTTCTACTATAAGGGACTGAAGCTATTTCAGAATAGGGGACTTTTCAGTTCTATTCTACTATAGGGGACTCAAGCTATTTCAGAATAGGGGACTTTTCAGTTCTATTCTACTATAGGGGACTCAAGCTATTTCAGAATAGGGGACTTTTCAGTTCTATTCTACTATAGGGGACTCAAGCTATTCCAGAATAGGGGACTTTTCAGTTCTATTCTACTATAGGGGACTCGAGCTATTTCAGAATAGGGGACTTTTCAGTTCTATTCTACTGTAGGGGACTCATTCTCTATTCTCGGATGCTGAATGTACATACAGTATGTACATACGTGCTTACTATCAATGTTAAATTCTCTGCGTCGATTTTGTGATTTTTAAATATTGCTGTTTTTCTTGTGTATTCGTTGCAGACAGGAGTGGCAGTGCCAGACACGAAAAACAGTAACAGCAAAGTATCAAACAAGGAAGAAAGCACTTAAACAAAAAATTCAGGCACACCAGGACATTGATCCATTCAAATGAAAGAGTAGTTCTTGCTTTCGAAATAGTTGATCAATCGATTCAATCCTTTATTACTCAAAAGCCTGTAATGCTCAAGGTGAATGATGCTACTCTCTGGGCCACTGCGTTCGTCCAGATTCGCCAGCGCTTTGTCCAGTCCCACCAGTAACTGAATGGACACGGTCCACTTTTTGTTGGAGAGATAGGTTGAGCAGCTGGTTAGTTTCGAACACAATTTGCCAGTCAGAGACACTGATTGTCTGCAGATCCACTGACAGAGATCAGTTGGCATTCGTTACCAACCCATATGGTGCACGGAAGTGTCTGTACCTGAAGCTCAGTCGTTCATACTTTTAAGCAAAGAATAAAGTCCTACCGGTTCCCAGTAATGTTGTACGAAGCCTGAAAACCGAGTTTGATCTCTTCTTCTGCCTGCTCGCGTGACAGTGTACAGATCGGCATGAGTGTAAGAATGAGAAGCAAGAATTAACAGTGGTTGCTTGGCCATAAACTGCACCGGCGCTCTGTTGTCTTCTGACATGGCAGCCTTTCCCTCCAAGTAAAAGGTAGCAAGGCACTTTTCTTTCAAAAATACTGAATGTTGCTTGTTTTTGGCTGAGGGGATTTTTCTGATCCAAAATAGAGTTTCAAAACTATGCCTACTAAATGTTTGACAACTTGATCGTTGCAGTTTGTTGGTGTTTGTTAACTGGTTGAGGAAGAGAAGAGACCATAAACAAAGCAAGTAAAGTAAAACACCTGCAGTACTTATGACAACTGTGAGATTTTGATGGCCTTCATATTCTATACATGCAGTATGTTGAAGGTCTACACACAAGTATTTCTACGTACGAAAATGACATCTGTTTTTCAATCTGACCGCTCCTAAGCTACTTCTGTAGTTTTTATCCCCTGGTCTGGTATTCAGACATTCATGCATTTCTGAAGGGAACCCTTTGTCAGTCAACAGTGTACTCGATCTATTTTGACCCGCTGAGGACAAAAATAGCCTTTGTTTTTCTCTACTCATTTTCAATTATGAGATATTCAAACCAAGTTTTCATTGATATTCGCATATCTCAAAAAGGAGCAATAATATATTAAAACAGAGGCCATTTCTGAACTCAGCTGGCCAAAATAGGTCCGGTACACTATTGACTGACAAAAGGTTCCTTCAGAAATGCATGAATGCTGAACATTTATTTCATGATTATGGCTTGTCACGGCATGTTTCTTAATGACTTCAGAGGTCAATAACTTGCGACTGAGTGGCCATAGCGCAAAAATATGAAATATTAAATAAATAAAAAATATATATTCTGAATCAGCAGAGAAAACTGCACCAAATAGATACCACATTATGCCCAGCTTTGACAGATAACTTATTGTCTCAGTACCATGGCATAAAAAGAGTACCAGAGCATAACAGGACTGGACAATTTTTGAATGAACTATATGAAATGAAATAAAAGAAAACAATCTGAACTAGACCTGTGTTTTATAACTGAATATAGGTGGTAAACTCTAGTACGTAGTACTCTGTATTGATCTGTTTAACAAGACTCATTTGTCCTTGGCAAGTTGGACACAGTTGCTCATTTGCTATCAAGCCGAATCTGGCACACCATTGTAATGTTTTATCTCGCTTTTCTGCAAGGTTTGCACAACTGTCAATGACAGCACTTAAAGATGTCCATATGTATTCAGTCAAAAGTATATCATCAGCTGGAAGAACGTTTGCAACAATATACAGTTTTCAATATCATACAAGGGCTCAGTATGTAGTCGATTTTAACTTAAAATCCACAGCACATAATTTAGACATTCAAACAGAATAACAGATCAATATAACTGTTCAGACTTCAGATACAAGGTTTACAATAGTTATACCTGATAAATTTCTTCAAAGCTCAGCAGCTCGGTACATGAACATACAACTGTATGTTCAGCGTTCCAGAATAGAAGTCCAGTCCACTATAGTAGAATAGAACTGAAAAGTCCCCTATTCTGGAATAGCTTGAGTCTCCTATAGTAGAATAGAACTGAAAAGTCCCCTATTCTGGAATAGCTTGAGTCCCCTATAGTAGAATAGAACTGAAAAGTCCCCTATTCTGAAGTAGCTTGAGTCCCCTATAGTAGAATAGAACTGAAAAGTCCCCTATTCTGAAATAGCTTGAGTCCCCTATAGTAGAATAGAACTGAAAAGTCCCCTATTCTGAAATAGCTTGAGTCCCCTATAGTAGAATAGAACTGAAAAGTCCCCTATTCTGAAATAGCTTGAGTCCCCTATAGTGGAAAAGCGCTAATTAGTGTTTTGTACGATGCGGGCGCCAATTTAAAACAGGTACGGAATGGAATTTGGCGGTGGGCGCCGAATCTGTTCGGATGCGTTGAGTCCCCTAAAGTAGAATAGGTCTTGAGTCCCCTATACTCTAATAGTTGCTTGAGTCCCCTAAACCATGAAAATCACCGTGAAATGGGATAGTGCCGAATTCATTATTTCAAGACTTTTGGTTGCTGTTTGATAGTAAACTTTTCCAAAATCTGACTTTCACTTAAACTTATTGAATCTGAGTATACTATCTAAATTGTTGCAAACCGTTTTAAACAGGAAATTCAGAATCTCAAGTTTGAACTATCGAAAATTAAGACAAAATATACGTGAATATGCGACTTTTACACAAATATGTTTTACGTTTAATTGTCTCTGCACGAGAAAACGGGACAACTGGCGGGTCAAAAAAAATTCAAAATCGTTTTTGAAAGTTCTAATATCGATATTCTAGGACAGTTTTCGATGCAGAAAACGAATCTGGTATGCAAATTTTCCTAGCTAAATTTGTACTAAAGTTATGGTTGGGGAAACCTTTTGAGCCAGACCAAATTATTTTTTCTGAATCAGTGAAATTAAATACTATAAACTAGTCAAAACGGGAATGCTGAATCTCGTGGTGTTCTTCGTTTCAACCAGAACCTTCGAAAAATGCGATTTTTCATGACTTGAAAATTTCAATCGAGCATATCTCAAAAACTAGGCAAATTCATTCCGAGCTGTTTACAGTTCTAAACACTTCGTAACATAAGCTTTCGATCCATAAAAAAAATATTGGGGGGGTCATCGATGGTAGACGGCCACTTTATAGCCTCTGAAGTTTGGGTGTCAGTAAAATTCTGCCTATTTTTACTTTTTCGTTTTTAACCAACACATTCGAGTAACTACTATTTCGTCAAATGTATTCCTTTTACAAAATGGCTTACACCGTTGAAGAGGGCTTGATCTGTAGATTAATTTGATGTATTTATGTCAGACAACGGAGCTAGTATACCAGCAAAAAGTAGTTTTCTGTTGTCGGATATCTGAATACAGTTATATTTTGTTGGACTATGGACTAAATAAGTTTGGTCAAACTTACTTAAATTGTTTCAGAAACTATCGGGTATCAGCATAGATAACTTTTTATTAGCATGACAGCTATCATCAATACCTGCTATTGCTACAGGCGCATTTCTTTTCTGACATCCTCAGGGTTACGTTTCATCCCACTTCTGTTTCCCTGATCGAAAATTTCAGTGAGCCAGGTTTTCACATCCTCTGACTTTCTTGTAGGTGTCTTTCTTTGATGCAGTGCCCAGCCTTTAACTTCTGGTACATAGTCCTGCGAGTTAGGAACTTCAGCCTCCAGTATAGCATCAATGTCATGGCTGGAATGGGCAACAGCCTGCCCTCTAGATTCTTTCAGATCTCCGACTTCCTGCGCCCAAATTTCCCGTGCAACATCATAAGATGTTTTCTTCTCAACCAAAACTTGACAGTCACCATGCAATACATGGGCATCGAGTAGCTCCTGAGTGGCGAATTCACACTCACAAAACGACAAGTTGCATGGATAGAGTGCATCTGGTTGATCATTTATGTCAGGGATCTCAGCTTCCACAGGTTCATCAAAGGTTGAAATGGTGGATGCGATTGACAATGCCGGACTGAGTGGAGATGGTTCAGTAGGCATTCCTGGCAAGGCTCCAGACTCTTGTGTAGGCCTAGCAACTGCGTGTTTCACTTCCAGACCAGTGCAATCCAGTGACTGGTAGCTCAGTGCCTTCAGGCGATCAAATGCCAGCCCAACGCCAATTTCAAAAGCACGGTGTGCTCTGATTGAGGCATCAGGTTCATAAACGAAATTGTTGAATTCAGCCAGCTTGGGCCAACTGTGTTTCTTCTTGAGGCTGTTTCTTTCTGGCTGCACAGCCGCCAATATGGTGTAGATGCCTTTGGTTCCACCATAACTTGTAACAGCGTCAAACAGCTCATCTGCTGTGGAGACATTGTTTCCTTCATTCACATATCTTCTTATGTGTGCACGAACTGGTCCGATTTTTCGATCACAGAGATCTTTGCCACTCTGAGGCTCACTAAATTAATAATAAAGGGTGTATGGTATTACTCTATGGTATTCTATTTTAATTCTATTCTATTCTCCTCTATTCTATGGTAACAAATGGCATTATAGTACCTGAAGTCATAACGACATGCTGTGACATTCAGACGGTTGCATATGTCAGGCAAACCAGCAATCAGGTAGGCATTCTTGTAACACCCAGCCTGGTCAGAGCGAAAATAGAAATCCTTGGCATATGGATTGATGGTCTGCGTATAGTAGTGAATCCCGTGTTCAAGAATCGAGGCAACTGTGAACCAATCTTGCCGTGCTACCCCGAGGATGTGAACAAGGCAGTGAACTTGAAGAGTGTTTTGACCTGGGACTACGGTTGGACGCATATATGCAATATGCAATATCAAACAATGCATATATGCATGGTTTTTAGGTATACCACATTAGAGAAAACTAATTTGAACATGCAAACAGTAATTTTGCGAAAAATCTGTTATGTCAACCATTTTTATCTAAAAATTACGAAATGAGCTGGTCTTTCATGCCAAAGTGTGTTTCCCCTCTTGTTTTTTCCAGATGAGGTCTGTATCTGTAAAATAGGTATACCTAATAACTGCTAAAGATTGCGTAGACATTCCAACCAAACTCGAAAATGCTTGGAAAACGTCCAGTTATCGATTTCAGGCCGCCTTGATAAAATATGCAAATATGCAAAAAAATATGCACATATTTCATTTTTGAATGCATATGATATATGCAATATCAATATGCACTAGAGATTGCATGCATATATTCATATGCAATATCATATGCATCCCAAAAATCCGATATCATCCAACCATACCTGGGACCCTTGAAATGTAGCAAGAAAAGTGCCAGGAGGTTCCTGCAAATAGTTCAATCCATAGATTTGATGGATAATAAACAGTAGAATATGGGTGGGAATGGGAAACATACATGTGACAGGTCATCTGCCAAAGTGGAAGAATATTTTAGAGTATTGAGCAGGTTCAGGGATTGAGCCTAAATTGATTGAGTACTAAAAATCGCCAATAAGGTTGACTTTGAGGCTAAAAATCACTCATAAAATTTGCTGTTTCACAGACAATTTTAGCTATTTTTTGCTTCGAGTTGTAGAAACTTTCAGAAAATTGCATCCCAGAAAAACTGAAGGGGGTTTTGGAATTATCGTCTCAGGCAGGGGTGGAAAGCAAAGGAAAGAAGCTAATACCTTTCTTTGCAAAGAAATCTTCCTGACGCTCACGGAAGTAAAGTGGCAAGTGTTTCATGGCGAAGTCCATTAGCACCAGTGCGCTGCCATCTTTCAGCTGTCTCAGAATGCTGTTTTTGGCCGTGTCTTGATGTACAGCACGCAAAATGTGTTGGCGCCAATGAAAAATGCTGTCAAAAGAGCTTTCGACATCTGTTAGCATGACATCAGCCTGCTCTAACATTTGCAGCTCCTCAGGCAGATCTTCAAAAAGTCCACGAATACACACCTTGATCTTGCTTTGAGCTTGAGCTTGGCATCGGTCGCAACTTAGGTTGTGACCATGCTCACATACATCCGCCAATTCTTCTGAGCGCTCATCACTCAAAGCAAAAACTGCACAGTGCGTCTTGCATGGGCCTCCTTGACGCACATGTGCTGGAAAGTCAAGTCTCAAGTACCGTTTGAACTCTTTCAACCCACATCGAATTGCGTTCACTGCGCGG
The DNA here is from genome assembly GCA_030248155.1 of Sabatieria punctata. NCBI lineage: Eukaryota > Metazoa > Nematoda > Chromadorea > Araeolaimida > Comesomatidae > Sabatieria > Sabatieria punctata. The sequence goes on from JASANB010000445.1 coordinate 6,792, forward strand.
ATGTTTCCACCGTGCTGTTCAACCTGTGCCAGGATTGAAAACAAACAGTCGAAAGCTTCAGCCCCATCTGCTGCTGTGTTGTCTAGCCCGGTCATACTCTTCTGTAGTGAAGCCGCAAATATGGTCACAAGCTTGTAGAGGACTCGCTCACAAGGTGCATGTTTGTAGCCAATCTCAGAGCAGTACGCTTGGTAAAGCTTGATTAGACGGGTAGTAGTCACCGTTCGGAGGCAGTTTGGTATTTCAATTCTCTCTCCACTGTCGCACTTCAGCGTTCTGCTGCTGTGGGCTACATCTTGCAAGTATTCTGGCCTTGCACAAAATTCTGCAAAGTGGTTGATCTGTGGCCGGGTTAAGCGTGTCCTAATGATCTCTGTTTTCTCAACAGGAACACCAGGGCCTTGTTTTTCAGCATGCTTGAGAGCTGTTTGATATCGTCGTTTGCTCAAACCTGGTATGAGCTGCAAGATCTCTCCACGTGATCTGCCACTGCCCACAATAATCGACATAATCTGCGTTTCCAATTGCCTTGAATCTGAATTGAGGTAAATCTCTTTCAGTGTGTTCGTAATAGTATCAGTTGAATCTTCAGTCAGTGGTTGAAACCCAAGCCTTTCACCAACTGCATTTGACTCCAAGATGTGACGCCATAGATCGAGTTCTTGATTTGGTGCCGCAACTGCTAGAATCGCTACAATGCCACTTGAACAGGTTGCACCCAATCTCCTCTTCTCTCGTGCATCAAGGTCATCAAAGTCCTTTGCTAACTGGTACTTCAGTTGCACTGGTGTTTGGACTACAAAGCTCTGCATTGCAGCAGAAGACAGTAGAGCCATTGCCTCTGCATACGTTTTTGCCACCCTTTGTTTCACTGGAACGGTGCTACCTCCGGCCTTGTAGGTGCTGCCCTTCTTCAGTGGTGACTCTGGCGACATTTCTTGAACAAGCTCAAAGATTTTTTCTTCTGCTTTTCGCTTGGCAATCCTTTCTGCAGGAACACTTGACCCAGCTGGAAAATCCTGTTCCTCTTCAGCTGCCTTCGCTGGGACTGGTTCGCCTGTTCCTTCAGTGTCACCTTTCGCCTGCTCTTCTGCTTGCTTTGGTGTTATTACTGGTTTTATTGTGTTATAGCACTGAGGATAAACCACCACCAAGTGGGACGAAAACACCCTGTAAATGAAGAGCACAATGTTTGTTTTGCGTTGTGATAGACGTTGCTAGTAACTGCAGGGTTCGTTTCGTGATTGTACTTCTTTAGTCTCCACTTTAGTACTTTAGTCTTCTTGAGATTGCCATATACATATTCAGTTTGTTTAGTCTAAAATTCAAATTCTGGTCTTAGACAGTAAATACAGAAACTTTGGGTTTCAATTTTGCCAACCACATTTAAAAAATAGCCGCGCAGTTTACTATAGCTAATTTACCATTTCACCGAGTAACTTGGTGACACGCACTCCAACTCTGTATGCAGCCTTGTGCATTTCTTTTTGAAAGAAGCCTCGTTTTGTGAATTTTTTCACTTTTTTCACAATTCCACTGCTGCCTGATTCCTCTGTGCGAGAAGGGATAGTGATGGCGGCATGGTTGGGGTACATGCATGACTGTGGAGGCTCAAATCCATTTCCCAGTTTGAACCGATGATTCGGACAAATATGGTAAGCACAAGCTTCACTCTCGGTTACTGAAAACTTCCCTAAACAGTCAGAGTTTTGTACGGTAAGACATCAAGTGATCAATGCTAAAGTCAACTCTTGGTATCAACTACTATCTACCACCCATCTACAGAGTCACATAAGCCAGACGCGTGCCACTGCCAGTAAATGAATATTGTATGTACATAGACATATGCGCATGCGTATGAGTTATTCGAATGCTATTTGCTTCCAGTCTGATGTGCAAACTGGACCACTAAAATCAGACCTTCAAGCTTCTGCCCAAAAATACACTACTCTCTGAGCAACGGCTGACTCATGGCGAATTATGTACACCAGTATTATGTGTGATTTTGTAGAAGGGTTAGGCTTTAGGAAGGTTGTGCTCAGGCAACCAAATGTATACCAAGCGTAATAGAGGTATTAGGTTCAGGCAGGAAATTTTTGCTGTATGGGTAGCTACAATAAAAAAATCCTTATTAGGTGGATAGAGTCCATCTGAGGGTAGTTCAGACCATAAGGAGGCTCACCCACTCAGCACTCCTTTGCCTATGTAATCTACGTCTGGTTATGACTGAATTGCTTAGGTCAATATACATACATATAATCCTAACATTGAAACAATCACTTTAGAAGTTTCCCTTCTTGCCCAAGCTACTGCAAAATGCACATTCTGATTTTCTTAAATTCTCAACGAGCTTTTTCTGAACAGTTAGAGCTACATACGCAATGAAGAAACCTGCTAACTTGCAGGAAGGTGTGTGAACATAAGTTCTCAGTAAGATACAGAAATTACCGATTCTCCACAAGATCAGTTCCCATTCAGCTTTCGGAGGCTCTAGGTGTCCAGCAACAGAGAGGCGTAGACTACAAAGATGATCTGTTACACTTCTGTTGCAAGTCGTCAGTGGCACAGTTCCAGCTGGTTCGAATTGAGCAGTACATGTCCTCAAGTACTGTTTAGATTCGCTCCTAACCCACACGCTATTCCAGGTGCAACTGCTGCAAAGCTGCAAGCCATTTCAGTTTCCAAGCTTCACTTCATACTGCCCTGTAAGTAGCAGTTATGAATTACTGAAAAATCCTCTTATAATCGCGCAGTGGAGCTCACATATTGTCAATTGCTCAATTGTCAGCATACAGTTTGGTTATCTTATCAATAGAAAACATCTTCATACAGTATACCAAAAACGAATTTTGTTTCAATGTTGAAAAATAACTCTTCTCGCAGTAACTGATTCTAAAGAAACCTGTAAACGTTGTACACATTCATCTCAACCCCAAACATTTCATGTTCAAGTTACCATTTTTTAAAAGAAGCATGCATGACGCATATTACTCATACATTGGCCGCGGGGGGTAATGGGGGTTTACCCCCTCCCCTCGCCGGCCAATACCACCTCCTATCCGACCATCCCCCCTCCTCGATCTCTCCCTCCCAGAGGGAGAATATTTTCGCTTATTCAAGGCAAAATCGGCGTTTTTTGGACTTTTTTCCGGGACCCCCCCCCCCCCCCGAGGTCTCCAGACCCCTCTGCGGATTTTTCCGGCCCATGTATGGTATTAGTAGTTCTTTTGGTGACACAGTACACTTCAAACCACACAGTAAACCCCATCCCAAACTCTGCAACTTACAAAACAACTTACGCGAGTCTGAGAGAGCCTACATTCGCAAAAGATGACTTTGTAACCGGCAAACATCTGCTAACATAAGCCAGTCCAATAGGCGGCAGGTCCAAGCGGCACTTTGTGGGTCTGTTATCTTACTGTCTGTGGGATTATTTATGGCTTCCCACAGAATGATAGGTCGCCAGATGCCAGCAGTATAAACAAACGTCTGATTACTTTATGACCCTTACTGAGGCCAGATGATGCTTATCAACAGCAAACTGTCGGCTTTTGGTAGTCTCATTTTTTTCTGCTGAGCACAGCATGCAGTTCAACCCAATACAGAATAACGAATTATCATGTTTTCTAGGTGTTTGAAAAAACATTTGTACAGGGTGCGTCAAAAAAAACAACCCAGCAGATTTTTTGCTGTAGCAACCGCAAATCTCAACCGATTTGAATGAATCCTGCTTTAAATGAAAGATAAATAAATTCTTGAACGACTGGTGTAGCTTTTATTAAGATGCGTTGCTTAGTTCCTGAGATAATTGCTTTCAAAGTCAAAACAGAGATTTTGGCAGTGCACAACAGAGATTAAAACAACCCAGCAGATTTTTACTGTAGCAGCCGCAAATCTCAACCGATTTCAGTGAGTCCTATTTTATATGAAAGATAAATTAATTCTTGAAAGTTTGGTGAAGCTTTTATTAAGATATGATGCTTGGTTCCTAAGATATTTGCACTCAAAGTCAAAACAGATTTTGGCTATGAACAAGAGCGATTTTTATTATTCAGTTGAACGTCATAATAAAACCGATTCCTACTGCTCAGGGCTAACGTAACGAGGTTTTTCTGGTGCCACACATGCTTGGTTACTTCATTTGTAAAAGTCTTGTTGCCCCTCAGTAGGAATCCGTTTTGTTGTGAAGTGCAACGGAATCGCTCTTGTTCACTGCCAAAATCTCTGTTTTGAGTTTGAAGGAAAATATCTCAGGAACTACGCACCGTACCTTAATAGGGCCTTCACCATTCTTTCAAGAATTTATTTATCTTTCATTTAAAGCAGGATTCATTCAAATCGGTTGACATTTGCGGTTGCTACAGCAAAAACTCTGCTGGGTTGTTTTTTTTTGACACACCCTGTACTATGCACAGAAATTTGCCAATGGTTCTGGAATCCTTTTGAACAACAGAAAACTACTTTGTGCTGGTATACTAGCTCCATTGTCTGACATAAATACATCAAATTAATCTACAGATCAAGCCCTCTTCAACGGTATAAGCCATTTTGTAAAAGGAATACATTTGACGAAACACTAGTCACTCGAATGTGTTGGTTAAAAACGAAAAAGTAAAAATAGACACAATTTTACTGACACCCAAACTTCAGAGGCTATAAAGTGGCCGTCTACCATCGATGACCCCCCAATATTTTTTTATGGATCGAAAGCTTATGTTACGAAGTGTTTAGAACTGTAAACAGCTCGGAATGAATTTGCCTAGTTTTTGAGATATGCTCGATTGAAATTTTCAAGTCATGAAAAATCGCATTTTTCGAAGGTTCTGGTTGAAACGAAGAACACCACGAGATTCAGCGTTCCCGTTTTGACTAGTTTATAGTATTTAATTTCACTGAATCTGAAAAAATAATTTGGTCTGGCTCAAAAGGTTTCCCCAACCATAACTACAGTACAAATTTAGCTAGGAGAATTTGCATACCAGATTCGTTTTTTGCATCAAAAACTGTGCTAGAATATCTATATTAGAACTTTCAAAAACGATTTTGAATTTTTTTTGACCCGCCAGGGTATCACTTTTGGCTACCGTTGTCAAGTAAATTAGTTTAGTAATTTACTTACTTTTTAATTTACTTGCACCTCCACAAAATAATTTACTAACTTTTTAATTTACTTTGACCGATTTGCCAGCAATTTAATTTGATTTTAATTTACTTTCAACTTCTAATTAAATTCTAATTTACTCTTCTATGCAAAAAATAGCCGAAAATACCACAAAATCACCAAATATCTAAGTATGGATTTCTAGTAAACTGATGGCACTATGAATCTAACTCCATCCTTTTCTTAAGCTTCATGTTTTTGGTAAAATCAGTTGTTCACAAATGCATTATAATTATTTTTTCTGGGAGCAAAGCAACAGATGTAAAGCTTTGGCTAACACTGTAACTGACAGACTGGGATTTGATGAAACAAAGGGGTTTTCATGCATCAGTGCATACATGTATCAGGGAGTCTGGGGGTCTGCCCCCCCACCCGACTTAGGCCAGACTCCACGGATGGGGATCCCCGAGACGATTTTCCCGACCCCCTCCAATTTTCTGGCAAGTAAATTTGTTGAGCAATTTTTTGCGATTTTTTACAATTTCAGACACAAAAATTGCCAAAATAGCCTGCAAAACAGCACTCTTTAGCTGTATTTCAGCCCAAACTAGAGCTTTTGACGTTTTTTGGGGGCTTTTAGTGCCCAACCCCTCCCAAAATTTGGGCTTAGATCCCTCGGCCGGCGCCAGACCCCCAACCCCCTCCCCCTTCGGCAGATGACCTGTGATGTATGTGATGGTTGCACGAAAACTGTAGCTTCACGTTCTATATGAGTATAGGATTCCAATTAAGATTTCAGAGAAAATTGTGTTGAATGATCTGCTGCATTGCAGCTGGGTTTCCATTCTCAGCAGTGAAAGCATATGTACATTGTGTGGTTAAATAGACTGACAGAAAAGGCACAGAATCACGCAAAAGTTACATGCGAGAGCCAAGACTACCACAGATCGAATAGTCAATGAAGCAAATTACAAGTAAATTAGAAGTAAATTGAAAGTAAATTTTTCAGGCTTTTCGATCTAATTTAATTTACTTTTTACTTGCTTCGCCATTTTCGTCAGAGATTTAATTTTATTTTAATTTACTTTCCACTTAATTTGCTCTTCGGAAGTAAATTATTTTCGAATTTAATTTAATTTTAATTTTAATTTACTTGACAACGGTACTTTTGGCCCGTTTTCTCGTGCAGAGACAATTAAAGATATGTGCATATTCAATTTTCAGAAACATATAACTATATGTGTTATTTATATGTTTGATTGGTGAAAAATATATATGTATAGTTATATTAATATGTTTTCAAAATTTCGATATTTTCCCACTGTGCTTTACGAAAGGACTTGCACAGCGCACAGTGGCTTTGCGGCCTTTTTATATGCCCCCTATTTACGTGTACAGTAGTAGCCCGGGTACAATCTTACTTCGTTCACCAATCCTTCAAGAATTTATCTTTCATTCAAAAAAGAGTTACCGAAATCGGTTGAGATTTGCGTTGCTAGAGTGTCATTTCATGGATCACGTACTTATTGCGCTTCGTTCATACGTATTGCGATATTGCTTTGTGAATTGTTTACACAGCTTATCTCTGCTTACGCATTTCACTTTACGACTTGTAGCTTGCTTTGTCAGTTCTTGGTAGTATCTTAACGCTGCTGCATAATGCTTAAATAGATACGTCAAAAGACGTCATGTCAAAAAATGAACAAGACTCTTGCTAAACAATTCGCTAGATTTTTTGTCTTGCGCTTTTCTAACTATTTTAACTTGAATGTTTAGAATTACCCCTAATTGCTAGAGGACAACAATGATATCGTCGTTGTTGCAGAACATAAAATTCCTGCTGCTGTCCGTGACAGTAATTCAAAGTTCCGGTATACTTTTGCTATTTTTCCTCTTCCGATACTTTTTAATTGCGCTTGGTTCAATTGTTTGTAGCTATTGATTAGATTTTTAGTTTATGGCTGTTCTGACTCAACCAGCTGTCCACTGAGTACAAAGTACGTGAGCGAGTACGATACAAAATACATCTCGTCAGGAAACGTTTGTAATGGAGTCACATGTACCCTGAAAATCAAGGCCACTTGCGACTGCTATCTGTCTTTTTCCTCCGTTTCTGTTACACACCAAGGCACATTGAAGTTCTACGATGGTGATTCAACCGCCGATGATTTTCTAGACTCGTGAGTCTAAACGCAATTTATACTTTCGCTACTGTACTGCCACTTCTAAATGGATACCATACCACAACTCAATTTAGACTTTGGTATACTGACAAAGTGCTGCGAGAATAAATTTCAGGTGCGATGATGACGATTTCTGTACAGGACCCGACACAACTGGAAAGACGGCCTTTCTCCAGTTTACAGTACCAGAACATCAACCCTATAGCGACTATGCTTCCTACTCTCTTTACGTCAGCACTTACAGAAATGTTCATCCCTGTAAGATTTTCTCTGCACATTCCCTATGGGAGAAGTACCTACCAGCGATGGATATTTTTCCGAAAAAACCCATGCCTGTTTTTTTTTCAGTTTTTTTTCGGTTTTTTAGATACACTGACACTATCTCTCACTTACTTTGAACCGAGGGCTTCTATTCAGCACTGGGATCAGGGCCCGTATTCATAAAAATATCCTAAGCTTAGGACAACCTTAGGACGTTCTATTTGGCCGTAGGATATCCTACGAGTATGACATCCTACGCCGTATGATAGGATTATTCATAAAACAGTTTAGGACATCATACTCGTAGGAAATCCTAAGCGCCTTTTATTAGCAGTTTGAGCCACCGCCACGCGACATGTTTGGAGGGAAATTCAAATCTGACTTCATGTTTTGTTGTTGGCACCGACCGGAAGCCCAAGTTTGAGTCTAGAAGTAATCATTTCTGTTATGTAACCGTAATTTAGCCGTTTTTTCAATAATACAGAGCAAACGGTTATGAAAGTAAAAAGCTAAGAACACTTCATTTCCAATGAAAACATGACTATTTTATTTATTTATTTATTTATTTTCTCTCATATCATGTTATTTGAGCAAAGTACATAGTGTTAGTACACAACATAAGATGAATACGGGTTAGTAAACGGACGACCAGGACTATATGACAGAACATAACCGGATATGAAAGACGGCTCGGTGGCTCTGGAGCTCTTACCCGAACCGTAGACTAAAATCTTTAACCGAAACATTTTTCTTAAAAGCGCCGTATGAGCGAGCTGCAACCTGATTTTGAGTAAGACTGTTCCACTGATTAACTACCCGATTTGCAAAGAAATTTGATTTGACGTTTATACGATTTTTGTTTACTACTAATTTAAAAGAATGACCTCTGGTAATACCCTCCCTATATTTAAAATATTTGTTACGGTCCAGTTCAACTAGGTTATTTAAAATTTTGTAGCACAATAATAAATCTGCACGGATTCTACGTCGCTCCAGGGTTTCCATTTTAAGAAAAACAAGCCTGGCTGAGTATGTCAACATAGGTAAATTACAACGCAAAAACAGTCTCTTTGTAAAGTACCGCTGCACTCTTTCAACAGTATCTTTATCTTTAACCATGTAAGGACTCCAAACTGGGGAACCCGATTCTACTATTGGACGTACGTAAGTTTTATAAGCTTTCAGCAAGGTATCAGGAGTTTTGGTACGAAAAATTCGAAAGATCATTGCTGCGGTCCGCATAGCTTTGGCAGCAATATAGTTACAGTGCTGAGAAAACTTTAAATCGCCTACTAACATTACACCTAAATCTCTTATGGTGTGCACTACTTCTAATTGCTGGTCACTGATAGTGTAGAGAGAGTTTTATATGTTTACTGCTAATTTCAAGTTTAAAATTATGTTTTCTAGCCGAGATATTGGTAGACAGGCAACCAAGAGTGTTTATCGCATGCAACGCACGCTAAAACCTACGTCCTAAGCGGCCGTAGGTAGCTCGCGACCTACCTAAGGTTTTGGTCCTACGCCGTAGGATTTCCTAACTCCTTAAGGATCACATTAGCCACCGGTGGCTAACCAAAAGTTTTGTCCGGCGGACACTCACTTGTCCGCCGGACACTAAAAAATCCTTGTGTCCTGGACAGCCGGACACCCATTCGGACAAATTTTTTGTCTGCCGCGGACCAAAAATCCTTGTGTCCCGGACAGCCGGACACACATTCGGACAATTTTTTTGTCTGCCGCGGATCAAAAATCCGTGTCCTGTTCAGCTGGACACACATTCGGACACATTTTTAGTCTGCCGCGGACCAAAAATCCGTGTCCTGGACAGCCGGACATACATTCGGACAAATTTTTTGTCTGCCGCGGACCAAAAATCCGTGTCCTGGACAGCCGGACACACACTCGGACAATTTTTTGTCTGCCGCGGACCAAAAATCCTTGTGTCCTGGACAGCCGGACACACATTCGGACAAATGTTTTGTCTGCCACGGACCAAAAATCCGTGTCCTGGACAGCTGGACACACATTCGGGCAATTTTTTTGACTGCCGCGGATCCAAAAAACTCCTTGTGTCCTGGACAGCCGGACACACATTCGGACAAATATTTTGTCTGTCACGGACCAAAAACGGGTACATTTTAGACCTGCTACAGACAGATTTTAGGTTGTAGAGGACCATAAAACATCAGGCGGTAGACAGATTTTTGCTGCCGCGGAGCCTACAGTAGTGGTGGGAGTGCACATTGCGTTTATTACCTAACCACGCCTTAACAGTGCATAAGGCCAGGAAAACGTTATGACTTTGAAAATGGATCTGTATAACAAATGTGAGACAGCGTAACAGACTTGAGGTACCACAAACTTTGCACACTGAATTTGTACTGCACCTACAATCGCAATGAATACTGCACCGGACATAAACAGTAGACAAGCGAAAAGTCATACAAATCAGTCCGGACTTGTGGCTCCAACAGTTCTGTCCAGGTTGTCCGCTCCTGTGCTTTCGTCCGGCCATCTATGTCTCCAGGACAAACCACTGAGTGCAAGTGTTCAGTCCGGACTTGTGGCTCCAACAGTTCTGTCCAGGTTGTCATCTCCTGTGCTTTTGTCCGGCCATCTATGTCTCCAGGACAAACCACTGAGTGGAAGTGTTCAGTCTGGACTTGTGGCTCCAACAGTTCTGTCCAAGTTGTCAGCTGTTGTGGTTTTGTCCGGCCCAGCCATCTATGTCTCCAGGACAAACCACTGAGTGGAAGTGTTCAGTCTGGACTTGTGGCTCCAACAGTTCTGTCCAGGTTGTCAGCTGTTGTGGTTTTGTCCGGCCCAGCCATCTATGTCTCCAGGACAAACCACTGAGTGGAAGTGTTCAGTCCGGACTTGTGGCTCCAACAGTTCTGTCCAGGTTGTCAGCTGTTGTGGTTTTGTCCGGCCCGGCCATCTATGTCTCCAGGACAAACCACTGAGTGGAAGTGTTCAGTCTGGACTTGTGGCTCCAACAGTTCTGTCCAGGTTGTCAGCTGTTGTGGTTTTGTCCAGCCATCTATGTCTCCAGGACAAACCACTGAGTGGAAGTGTTCAGTCCGGACTTGTGGCTCCAACAGTTCTGTCCAGGTTGTCAGCTGTTGTGGTTTTGTCCGGCCCGGCCATCTATGTCTCCAGGACAAACCACTGAGTGGAAGTGTTCAGTCTGGACTTGTGGCTCCAACAGTTCTGTCCAGGTTGTCAGCTGTTGTGGTTTTGTCCAGCCATCTATGTCTCCAGGACAAACCACTGAGTGGAAGTGTTCAGTCCGGACTTGTGGCTCCAACAGTTCTGTCCAGGTTGTCAGCTGTTGTGGTTTTGTCCGGCCCGGCCATCTATGTCTCCAGGACAAACCACTGAGTGGAAGTGTTCAGTCTGGACTTGTGGCTCCAACAGTTCTGTCCAGGTTGTCAGCTGTTGTGGTTTTGTCCAGCCATCTATGTCTCCAGGACAAACCACTGAGTGGAAGTGTTCAGTCCGGACTTGTGGCTCCAACAGTTCTGTCCAGGTTGTCAGCTGTTGTGGTTTTGTCCGGCCCGGCCATCTATGTCTCCAGGACAAACCACTGAGTGGAAGTGTTCAGTCTGGACTTGTGGCTCCAACAGTTCTGTCCAGGTTGTCAGCTGTTGTGGTTTTGTCCAGCCATCTATGTCTCCAGGACAAACCACTGAGTGGAAGTGTTCAGTCCGGACTTGTGGCTCCAACAGTTCTGTCCAGGTTGTCAGCTGTTGTGGTTTTGTCCAGCCATCTATGTCTCCAGGACAAACCACTGAGTGGAAGTGTTCAGTCCGGACTTGTGGCTCCAACAGTTCTGTCCAGGTTGTCAGCTGTTGTGGTTTTGTCCGGCCATCTATGTCTCCAGGACAAACCACTGAGTGCAAGTGTTCAGTCCGGACTTGTGGCTCCAACAGTTCTGTCCAGGTTGTCAGCTGTTGTGGTTTTGTCCAGCCATCTATGTCTCCAGGACAAACCACTGAGTGGAAGTGTTCAGTCCGGACTTGTGGCTCCAACAGTTCTGTCCAGGTTGTCAGCTGTTGTGGTTTTGTCCGGCCCGGCCATCTATGTCTCCAGGACAAACCACTGAGTGGAAGTGTTCAGTCTGGACTTGTGGCTCCAACAGTTCTGTCCAGGTTGTCAGCTGTTGTGGTTTGGTCCGGCCATCTATGTCTCCAGGACAAACCACTGAGTGGAAGTGTTCAGTCCAGACTTGTGGCTCCAACAGTTCTGTCCAGGTTGTCAGCTGTTGTGGTTTTGTCCAGCCATCTATGTCTCCAGGACAAACCACTGAGTGGAAGTGTTCAGTCCGGACTTGTGGCTCCAACAGTTCTGTCCAGGTTGTCAGCTGTTGTGGTTTTGTCCGGCCCGGCCATCTATGTCTCCAGGACAAACCACTGAGTGGAAGTGTTCAGTCTGGACTTGTGGCTCCAACAGTTCTGTCCAGGTTGTCAGCTGTTGTGGTTTGGTCCGGCCATCTATGTCTCCAGGACAAACCACTGAGTGCAAGTGTTCAGTCCGGACTTGTGGCTCCAACAGTTCTGTACAGGTTGTCAGCTGTTGTGGTTTTGTCCAGCCATCTATCTCTCCAGGAAAAACCACTGAATGCAAGCATTCAGTCCTGAGTTTGTGGCTCCAATTGTACTGTCCAGATTGTCAGCTCCTGTGGTTTTGTCTGGCATCTAATCTCTCCAGAACAACCCTCAGAGTGCAAGATTCACAGAGCGCCAAATTCAAACTGACAAAGTTTCATCATATAACTGACTGACATGCATTTGATTGGTCTGGTCTCTTAGTAGTGTGTCCTATGCTGCAGTCATTTATGTGCATAATCCAGGACCTTTTACAGTTGCTTCAATACGTTACTTATTGCCTGACAGTTAGTTACATGGTGGTTTGGACCCTTTCATAATTGCCTGGCCATTTTCTCCTTATTGTCTGGACACTGCTATACAATGCTTCAGACAGTACCAAAGTGTCCGAGGCAAGCCAGAAAATTTGACGAAATTTTTGTCTACCGCCTGATTTTTTATGGTCCTCTACAACCTAAAATCTGTCTGTGGCAGGTCTAAAATGTAAACGTTTTTGCTCCACGGCAGACAAAAATATTTGTCCGAATGTGTGTCCGGCTGTCCAGGACACAAGGAGTTTTTTGGTCCGCGGCAGTAAAAAAATTTGCCCGAATGTGTGTCCAGTTGTCCAGGACACAGATTTTTGGTCCGCGGCAGACAAAAATATTTGTCCGAATGTGTGTCCGGCTGTCCAGGACACAAGGAGTTTTTTGGTCCGCGGCAGTAAAAAAATTTGCCCGAATGTGTGTCCAGTTGTCCAGGACACAGATTTTTGATCCGCGGCAGACAAAAAATTTGTCCGAATGTGTGTCCGGCTGTCCAGGACACAATGGTTTTTGGTCCGCGGCAGACAAAAAAATTGTCCGAATGTGTGTCCGGCTGTCCAGGACACAAGGATTTTTGAGTGTCCGGCCGGACATCAATGAGTGTCCGCCCGGACAAAACTTTTAGTTAGCCACCGGTGGCTAATATGAACCTTAAGGAGATAGGGCACCACATTGCGCCAAATTGAAATCGACTGACAATACATGTATGGTGTATATTTGATCATCCTGCTCTCAAAAGCATGCATTGGTCCAGTCTATGTACTTGCGATGTGTCCTATCCTGCAGCCGTACTACATAGGTGGCTGTGATCCGGACTCTTTGACAGGTGTTTGGACATTTCCTTTATGGTCTGGACACTCACGGTGGTTCGGACACCTTGCCAAAGTGTCCCGGACAAACCAAAAAATTTTCCGAAATTTTTGTGTCCGGCGGACAAGCGCTTGTCCGCCGGACACTTTGGCGGACACTTTTAGTGATCCTTAAGGAGCTAAGAGCGGCCATCCTAAGCAAAGTTTTATGAATTGTCCTACGGCCCGCGCGGCGTCCTAAACGGCCAGATTTAGGAAATCCTACGTCCTAAATTGTTTTATGAATACGGGCCCAGGTTTTAGTCTTCTACGTAGGTTCGGAATGAATGAACGTTAGGATGAAGTTAGACTTACTTTTTTATTCAATCTTAGTCTTAAGTTAGTATGGTTGGTTTCCGCTAACGGGGGTAGTATCCCACAATTGTCGAATGTTTTCCCGGAAAATCTGCAAATTGCTACGGTACTGTCTCATGGTTCCGTGTTGAAAAACCTCAAGAGTAAGTCAAGTACGGTATCTAGAAACAAACGGATCTAAGAAAATCTAAAAAGTTTGCACAAAAACAGAAACCAAGTGGATTCTGAATGGCCTATACTGTACGTACGTGTAGATAGTGTATGCATGCAGTATGTTGCATAGACACCCGTCCATACATGTAGCTGCTCAACCATGTAGATGATGGTAGATATTGTATGTAGGTACATGTATGTTTGCAGGGTCAGGAGCAGTGGTCACAACAATGGTATTAGTGTCTGTTGGAGTTACAATGACCATATCTGTGGTCACTGTGGTTGTAATCCGGCGACGAAGACGGCTCACCCGATACCCCGCACCTGTGGCTACTGTACCAGCCACCACCAGTGAGTCTTTCAAACAGGTTATTCTGTAAGAACTGTGTACAAAACGGTTTCTCAAAATCGACCCAATCCAGTGAAATTCAAGAAAATCTGAACTCCGGTATTGAAATGCAATGCCCATAGAAATGGCTTCAGCTCTATACAATTTTTAAATCCTGAGAGGGCTCTGGGGCTTTGAGGGATGGCAAGCAAAAGCACCGGCTTTTTGGGTTGTTTTTTTGGTTAAAATTGGATAAAACGAGCTATTAATTGGCGTTCTCTGTAAAAGTCGGGCTGAATGGCTGAGGACATGTTCGCACGAGGGTCAGCATCCGCGCATGTGGAATATCTCACGATGAACCTTTTAGTGTAGCTAACGTGTCTGAATGCCGACCACATGTGAACACATCTTCCCCACTTTTACAGAGAAGGTCAATTAAAGATTTTTAGGTTGTAGTAGAAAATCTGTGCATTTAGCTTACACAATTGCTGCACCTCCGACGTACAGTCAGACAGTCTATGGGGTACAGAGTCAACTTCCATCTTACCCTCCAAATCCGTACCAAGCTCCGGCACCGACTGTACCGCCTTACCAACAAGCTTATCCGCCAGGAAACAACAATCTGAATAAATGAATGAACTCCTAGTCTCAGAAAATATAAATTCTGTAAACTTATGTTTTCTTCAAATGCTGTAAAAATATGAACCATCCAATCAAGTTAAACATAAAAGTTTCTTTCTTTTATAGATTTTCTTGTAATCATACATGGAACAGGGGGGGTCTGGGGGGTCTGGGCCCCACCCGACTTAGGCCAGACCCTCCCCCCGGATGGGGAACCCACCCCCCACCCGAGACGATTTCACCGCCCCCCCCCCCTCCGATTTTTCTGGCAAGTAAATTTTCGAGCAAATTTTTGCAATTTTTTACACTTTCACACACAAAAATTGCCAAAATCGCCTGCAAAACAGCACTTTTTAGCTATATTTCAGCCCAAATTAGCGATTTTTGGCAATTTTTAGCCAAAAAATTGCGATTTTTCTCGATTTTTGAGCGTTTTTTAGTGCCCACCCCCCTCCCCCAAAATTTTGGCCCAGACCCCCCCCAGCCGGCGCCAGACCCCCCAACCCCCCCCTCCCCCCATCGGCGGATGACCTGTTACATGTATGCTTGTAATATAATGCTTCGAAAGTTGTGTTATCTGAGACAAGCAAGTAGTTGACTTATTATTTGTTGCTCAAGCTTTCATACGGTTTTGAACCAATCCTTGTCAACGTATAGTCATAATATTAGGTTGTCTTTTAGCGTGAAATCGTACTGCCCTGTTTATGCATACACAATAACAAGGGTCTTAAGAGTCAGTCTCTGAACCGATCGACCATAGGTATTCAGTCATCAAAAATGAAAGTTTGGCGTAGCGAGCTGAAAGTTGCAACGCTAACACTTATTAGTGAGTTGTCATTGACCTGCAAGGGTTTCCAGATCTGATGGATCAGTGCTGAGATATAGCTCTTTGAAAATCTAGCCACAATCTTCAGTCAAGAGGAATTTTGGGCTAAAAGTCGTTCATAACGCCAACTTGTACTGCGATAAAGCTAAAATCGCTGTTCAAAAGCAATTTTAGTACACAATTTTGGGTTCTTATCCATACACGGACATTTTTAGTACATAATTCATGAGTTTCTCTTATTTTTGACAGACTTTCTCTTCCTACCTCCTCCGCAAAGAGGGTGTGCCTGCACCCCACACCCCCTGGATACAATTGTATTCCACTGCTTTTACTAAAATACCATGATGGACATGGAAATTTGGACAAGATAAGGCAACCGAATCATTGATCAAGTTTGCAAGTTAATAGTCAGGTAGTCGTAGGTGGATAGACGATTGGAGCGGTTTTGGTTGGAGCTGCACCACTGGTTGGTTGGTACAGATAAGGCGCTGGCTGACTTTGAGCACCATCATAGCCCGCTACCGCTTGACTGTATGCAGGAGGATTTTGAACTGTAAACGCTAAAATTGGTAGGTTGGTTTTACCGCTGACTGACTGACAGACATACCAAACGGACAGACCAGACGGATAGTTGGTCAGATAGACCGACCGACCGACCGACCGACCGACCGACCGACCGACCGACCGACCGACCGACCGACCGACCGACCGACCGACCGACCGACCAATGTATAAATAACCAAGTTACATACTTGTCACCGGCACAGCAGTCATTGGCGCCGTGCTTCTGGTAAAAGTTCTTCTGCGACGGACAACAACCAACACCACCACTGCCACGATTATTGCTATCAGTACGATGAACCCAATAACCATGCCCCATGTGGCTGCTGCCGACCCTAAATTTGCATAAATCGGTGCACAGCTTCAATAACAATTGTTGGGTTGCGTTGCACCAGTGGAAACGCAATGCGAGGATGACTGACATCTTGGGTTTACAGAAACATGTACGTAGGTACAGACATGGGCTAGCATTTCGGCAGAGACGGGTAGAATTTTCAGTTCGTGAGGGGGGCTGAGGGGGTGGTAAGCCAAAAAGTCCGAGTTTTGGCTAAAATCTAGCTATTTTGGCTTATCAGAGAGCTTGCACAGAGTACAGTATCACTATTTTTCACTAAAATAAGTTAAAATATGCTATTCTGAGCTGATTTCCACCTAATCCAGCCATATTTTTATCATAGTTTCCTATACAAAATTCTTCCAAAAAATCTCTGAGGGGGTAGCGGCCGGCTGAGGGGGGGGGGGGTAGATCAGAGCCTGAGGGGGGCCAATCCCACCTCAGCCCCCCTTTTCCCATGTCTGGGTAGGTAGACAGATCCAGCTATGTACAGCCAAACTCATACCTGTAACAGGTCATCCGCCGATGGGGGGAGGGGGGTTGGGGGTCTGAGCCAAAATTTTGGGAGGGGGAGTAGGGCACTAAAATAAATCGCAATTTTTGGGCTAAAATCGCGAAAAATCGCTAATTTGCGCTGAAATACAGCTAAAAAGTTCTGTTTTGCAGGCGATTTTGGCATTTTGTGTCTGAAATTGTAAAAAATTGCAAAAATTTGCTCAAAAATTGACTTGCCAGAAAAATGGGAGGGGGGTCGGCGAAATCGTCTCGGGGGGGCATCTGGGGGGTCTGGCCTAAGTCGGGTGGGGGGCAGACCCCCCAGACCCCCTGTTACATGTATGGCCAAACTGATTGGAATGCTGTTCGTTCAGACGTTTTGTATATTAAACTTACACTAATTTTCCTAGTTTAGTAAAAAACGATCGGATCCAACAGCATGGGCAAAGAAAGGAAAACACTTACAGACATGTACATTAACGTTTGGCGCTAGGTATGTGTAAACGGTGAAGGAGAACCATCCATTTTCGTAGATCGAATCCACTGGCACACTAAATTCTACGAAAGCATCTTTGCCACTGGTATCCGGAACGATGCACAGAGTATCACTAGCGTCGCAGCTAAAATTTCTTCATATTTTTATGTCTTATAAGCAGGTAATCATTGAATCGCAATAGTATAAGCTCTGATTGATAACAGGACTGTTTGTTGCTTGTCGTACTACCAAGAGCGCATGTTAGCTACATCCCTTACAATTGGTGCACACGACAATTTTTAATCACGCATTTACCGATCAGAATCGCACGCGACCATCACGCATTTGCCTAGTCATCACGCAAAATTTTACGTTAATCATCACGTTTCCATCCGACAAATTTTATTAGCTTCGTACGCGACTAGCCATACAAGGCAATGCTTTTGAGGAGCCATAACCATCTATGGTTACGGCGCCATCTAAAGCTAAGTAGCCATCTACAGCTAACATGCGGTCGTGTAGTAGTTATTATATGTGGATCTCTATAGCCATAGTTATGTTACACATGCATGTAACAGGGGGGGGGGTCTGTGGTCTGCCCCCCACCCGACTTAGGCCAGACCCCCAAGACCATTTTTCCGACCCCCTCAGATTTTTCTCGTAATTTTTTAAGCAAATTTTTGCAATTTTTTTTACAATTTCAGACACAAAAATTGCCAGAATCGCCTGTAAAGTAGCGCTTTTTAGCTGTATTTCATAGCGATTTTTAGCGATTTTTGAGCGTTTTTTAGTGCCCAACCCCCTCCCTCCTTCGGCGGATGACCTGTTACATGTATGGTCAGTCAAGTAAAGCTGTGAAAGGCCCGCGGCCTTAGATGGCTTAATTTGCCAGACTCACTGGAACCGCACGAAACTCAAACAACACTAAAGTTGGGGAATTTAAAAAAACATGGCCAAATGTGACTTTTCCTCGTAAAATCGGTAATACAACGATTTTCGAGAAAAAAACGCGGTGGGAAGGCAAGGAATCAATGGAACAAGTATGATGTGAACAGAGTCAAAGATGAAGTTTCCATGAATAAACCGATGGGTTTACTTACGGAAGAACCCAGTGCTTTCAGATTACTCTTAGAAAGTTTTGTCAAAGATTATTTTTCAGGAAGCAATGCTTTTGACCCCATTTCAGCCCGTTAGCTCGGTGGAAGCCATTTTTTATTTTAGAAAAATGAAGCGCTATGTACTAGCTACACGTTCTGTACACTTGTTTCTTCACACTTCTTTAGTCTAGCGTAGCCTATTGTTCCCCAAAACAAGCAGCTATAAATGCTTCGGAACAATGGCCATTGTCTGTGTATGTAACAGCTCGCAACACAGAGCAATTCTGATGCAGCTTTCTTGCCGTTATTCCCATAACCCCAGACAGGTTAAGGGACCCCCGTCGACCCAAAAATACAAGTACCAGTAGTGGGTCCAGTCAGTACTAAGAAACTGCCTCAGAAATCACTAATTTTAGCTTAAAATTCGCATGAAAAGCATTTGGAAACCGAATTTGGCGTTTACACTGCTGATATTTAAACGAAAACGGGGTCTTCGGAAGCGCTTTTTGTTATTTTTTGCTTATTTTTAGCCCTAAAACGCTATTTGGCAGCCTAAAATAGCGATTTTTAGCGTCCTAACTAAAAACGGGCTAAAAACGTATTTCCAGGCGTTTTCGAGTTTTTTGAAATTTTTGAACCCCTAACCTGAGGAAACCCCCCTACCCCGCTCCCCCAGGTCGGCCCAGAGCTGTTACATGTATGATCAGGTTTCATGTATGAGTGCACAATACTGTGGTACGGTAATTTTCGTCGTCACTTACGATTTCAGAAGATTATTGTTAGCAGAACTTCCATCGTAAAACTTGATCTTTCCCTCTTGGGCCACAATGACGGTACCGAAGTTGAGGTAGCAATCGCAATTAGCCGTTACTTTGAAAGAACAAATTGACCCAGGACACATTTTTCTTGACGTTACGCTCCTTATGTCCACCGAATTTAGATATACATTGCTGACACCACAGTTAGTTGTTGAATAACAGTTCGAGCCGAACACTTTGGCTGTAAAAAACATAAATCATCATATTTATGTAGCAATTAGAAATTTTTACGGCTTTTTGGGAGGCTGTCTGAAAATTCTGAGCAAGCAACAGGTTATAATTTTTTTACCAACGTCAAAGTTTGGTATGAACAAAGGGACTTACAGGAAAATAAAGTTATTGGAATGAACAACAGCCAGAACATTTCTAAACAGGTCGCTATGACACTTGGGAGGGTGATAGTAGGCCGTGCAAAGGTGACGTAATGTAAAATTACAATCACAAAAGTACATACAAGATAACGTTGTAAAGACCGGCTTATGCTTGGTTCGCGCGAGCAATAAAACGAATACTCGATTGGCACGTGGCATGAGCTCGGGCCGAAATTTTCGAATATACAGGGGGTGCCAAAAAAAACAACTCAGCAGAGTTTTTGCTGTAGCAACCGCAAATCTCAACCGATTTCAATGAATCCTTTTTAAATGAAAGATAAATAAATTCTTGAAAAATTGATGTACTGTTATTTAAATATATTAATATTAAAATAAAACTATTATTAATAGTGACATTTTAATAGTATTAAATCTATATTAATATTAAAATAAAGGGCCTACTATTATATTAAATTAAATTAAAAATGCACAGAGGGGCTGAATATTAAAATTTATTTTTAATAGTATTTTAATAGCATTTTAATAGTTAAACCATGTTTGACAATCAAGGAGTTACATACAGTACTATTTAAATCAAAATTTTACCTCAGAAAATGACGAAAATTGAATATTTCTGACTGCCCTCTGAACCTCGAATGTGTTTTCAGTTACAAATAGTCGAACTTTTTATCACAAATACGTAGCCATGAATGATAATAGGACCTGAATCTAGTCAATAACCTATGTAAGTCTCTCCTTTCAAAAATTTCGCTTTAACTATGCATCAATAGTTTTTCTATGGCTAGGTTGCGTTCGAATGCAATTCAAAACGAGGTTCAGACAGAGTCATTTTAAAAAATGATTATAAATTTCCACAGAAAAAATGCTTCTGAGTTGCATCTGAGAATAAATTTTCAACTAACACTGGCAACTTCAAGCAAAAGATGTTGTTTTGCCAGTTCGCTGAAGTGTCTCCAAAAATTTTCGACTGCATTTTAGAATATTATTAAAATGCTATTAAAATACTATTAAAATTGTTATTTAATAGTATTAATATTAAATCTAAATTAAAATTAACAGGGGACTATTATATTAATATTAAATTAAAATTAAAATCGGCTAGTTCTATTATATTAATATTAAATTAAAATAAAATTTCACTATTAAAATTACAGTAAATTGATGTACCGTTTATTAAGATAGCCTGCTTAGTTCCTGAGATATTTGTTCTCAAAGTCAAAACAGAGATTTCGGCAATGAACAAGAGTGATAAAGAACAACCCAGCAGTACTGTTGTTTGTGTATACACATACACATTTACCATACACAAAAATACACATTGTTTTTTCAATGTGTATACACATACACATACACATACACATTGAAAATTCAGATACACATTACCATACACAAACACTACTCGAAATGTGTATTTTTGTGTATGTGTATTTAAACAGCAAAAGTCGATAAAATTTCGAACAGAAGCGTAAAATTTCGATGTTTTGCTGCTGTAATAAACGGTATTAACTAGAGTGCGAACTGGTATTGGGTATTGGGTATTGGGTATTGGGTGTATTGGGGTGTTTTCCAGGTATTGGGTATTGGGTATTGGGGTTTTTACCCCCCAATACCCAATACTAATTGGGACAGGTAAAAATATGGACAAATCGTTGTTGACCTGAAAAATTGATCTATAAAAATAGAAAAAGTTAGCCGATTATTCGGTTTAGGAAGCTGTTTTCGTGTTAAGGAGCCGTCCATAAACGACGTCGTTCCAAAATCCCGATTTTTCGGAGCCCCCTCCCCCGAAAATCTAAAATAAAAATGGAGACATTTCTAATGTCACCATAATGTAATGTACCAGTACCGTACCCATGGCTATTGCGGTGGTGCACGCAATTTCCGGCCGAACTAGGAAAAAATTCGCCAGAAGAAACACGACTGAATTACGTTGAAATACCAAGTGAAGTACCAAAACTGTTAATTCTGCAAAATTTACGCTTCAGATTACTTCTAAATGCTTTCTGAAAAGCTAATTTTTCAAAATTTTCTCGCCCTGCTTGGGCAGCGGCTCAACCAGGGCTCTTAAAAATTTTAATTCCAGTGCAAAAAAATCTTGTGTTCGCAACTGGAATGTACCTGTCCAGTGAAATTGCAATTTTTGGCTTAGCTACGCAAGTATTGGGTATTGGGTATTGATTGGGTATTGGGGTATTGGGGGTCTCAGGTATTGGTATTGGGTATTGGGTATTGGGGTATTGGGTTTTTTAGGTATTGTTCGCACTCTAGTATTAACCCTGATAAAGCCCTCAAATGGCCTAAGTAACTCAATTTCAAAGCCATCCAAGGTTTAAATAAACAGGCATTGAGAGATTTGATTTTCTTAGCATTTCTGGCTCAAAATTTACCAAAAAATTTGCATTTTCAGTACAATACACATACACAAATATACACAAAAATACACATTGTTTTGTTGAATGTGTATACACAAATTACCATACACATTTGAAGTAAATGTGTATACACATACACATACACATACACAAACGGAAAACCCAATACCAAACAACAGTAGCCAGCAGATTTTTTACTTAGCAGTAGCAGGAATCCGTTTTATTACGAAGTGCAGAATAATAAAAAATCCCTCTTGTTCACTGCCAAAATCACTGTTTTGATTTTGAGAGCCAATATCTCAGGAACTAAGCAGAGTACATTAATGAACATTTCAGCAGTCTTTTAAGGATTTATTTATCTTTCATTTAAAAAAGGATTCATTCCAATCGGTTAAGACTTGCGGTTGCTACAGCGAAAAATCTGCTGGGTTGTTTTTTTGGCACACCCTGTATATACGTACAGTAGTGCACAAAAAATGTCCTCTCCACTTTTTCGGGTTCACTAAAGTCACTCTTTTTCAGTCAATTAGCTGTCAATCTGAACCAAATTTTCACAGTAGGTGCCCAATTAGTCCGGCTACCTGTGTTACAGCTTCGGCACGAAAATTCAAATTTTGGCGCGAAATTTAAACGAAAATACGAAAATCATATGGTCTCATGAAAACGGCTCTTACTCAAGAAATACAAAAGCTACGCCTCTGAAATCACGGCCCCTTATAGACCCAATATCTAGAAGTTATGTAGAAGTTATGTATATATCTAGAAGTTACAGTATCTATGTCTATGTATATATCTAGAAGCCATGTAGAAGCAGGGATGAATATTTTTGCGAAAAAACCTCGGCCTGTTTTTTTTTCAGTTTTTTTCCGGTTTTTTCCAAAATCGCGAACTAAAACTCCTGCTCAAGTTCTGAGTATCCTCTAGACTGGTTTTATAATTCCTAACGCTTTCTAGCGCCTTCCTCAGTCTTCTTAGACCAGAAACACACGTGTGACATGGAATGTACCTGTCCAGTGAAATGCAATTTTTGGCCCAGCTAAACAAGTATTGGGTATTGGGTATTGGGTATTGGGGTATTGGGGGTCTCAGGTATTGGTATTGGGTATTGGGTATTGGGGTATTGGGTTTTCTAGGTATTGTTCGCACTCTAATTGTAACACTAGCTTATGTAACTATGGGAGAGCAAAATTCTGAGCGCTTGTTGGCGTTAGAAAATCGGCAGTAACTCTGGTAGCGTTGATCGTAGACCCATCAACGGTAGTATTTTTGAGATGCCTGAAGGTTGGGAAATCCGAATCTGGTATTGGTACAAAAATTGGCGCTTTTCCAAAAGGTTTTTTTTGGTCAGGCCTCTTTCTTCTAAGCAAACTACAATGTACAAATTGCGTGAAGAGTGTAGTAAATGTAGTTGATGAGAGGAACAGATCCATATATACATGTATCGGGTTCTGACCAGAATTTTGTTGTCGGAGTCTCAAAATACAGTAATCCAGTGATTGTAGTTATGTCAGCAATGGATTCCGTTACCATGAAAACCTTTAGTGTCTATTCTATCCAGCAGGGATGTGAGGTGGGAAAAAAACACCGGAAAAAAACTGTTTTTTTCCGGAAAAAAACCGGTTTTTTTCCTAAGGGTCGGAAAAAAACATAAATGGCGGAAAAAAACTCAAGCTAAAAATAGCTAATTTACGTCATTTTTCGTTTAAAAAATGGACTTTTGCTATGTATAATAGGCCATACTGACTCAAAACTGTTAGAAAAACAACAAAAAAGACCAAATTTGGCATGAAAAAACAAAAATGCAAACTGCTGTAAGAAAATTTGCATATAGCGCTATTTATGGAACCTGTCAGGCACTGTTTCATGCCTGTTTCGTGATTTATATCAATGTAACACGTGTATTTCTGGTCTAACAAGACTGAGGAAGGCGCTAGAAAGCGTTAGGAATCATAAAACCAGCCTAGGATACTCAGAACTTGGGCTGGAGTTTTTTTCCGCGATTTAGGAAAAAAACCGGAAAAAAACCGGAAAAAAACTGGAAAAAAACAGGCCGAGGTTTTTTTCGGAAAAATATACAACCCTGCTATCCAGCATTTCTTTGCCGCAGGATTATAGAATGAACAGTGTAAATTGAGAAAAAGTTATTTTCGTGCTAGGACCACATACTACAGTAACTGAATGGCTTCAGAAGGGCTTGAAATCGATTTGGAGTACTAGAAAACATATTTATAACCAAGTGGAGGACCATATACCAGCAGAAAAATGAAATGACATAATCATGGCAAAACCGGGCTTACGGTATCAGGATCAATTTTTCACGGTTCTTATGCATCAGAATCAATGTAAGACTAAATACTGCACCATACCTGTGAGTTTCATTCAGTCAAATCGGTTGAGTTGGTCTCTAGTTATTTCAATCCCCCAGAAATCTTAAAAACCGCAAAATGGCCATTTTTTAACAACTTCGGCCAACTTTGACAGTGTATATCGCTGGAACTGTTCCACCTAAAACCAATATGAATACATTTTCAAATCCCCAAGGTCTGTAGATTGTAATTCACTGAAAAACTCGCGTTCACCCAACTACAGAAAAAGCTGATATTTTCGATTCACAAATTACCATTACCATGGCGCCTTGCTTTTTGGCCACCCGCTAAGACCCGGGCATACATGTAACAGGTGATCCGCCGAAGGGGAGGGGGTTTAGGGTGTGGCGCCGGCCGCGGGGGTCTGACCCCAAATTTTTGGAGGGGGTGGGCACTAAAAACTAGGGTTCCGACGATATATCGATATCGATATCGAAAAGTCGATATATCGACCCTTTTTCCAATATCGATATCGATATCGATATCGCGATATTTCGCATCGATATTTTCGATATTTTTCGGGTTGGAAAGTAGGGCAAAAACAAAACTGACACCAAGTTTATCTCTCTGGAACTGAAAAAATACAGTTTTTCCTGGACAACTCAGAGACCGATGGTAGTCAAAACCTAACAGTGGCATGATAGCTCTCAGAAACATCAATTTCTCGGCATTCTCAGCTTTCTGACAGCAACACTTAGTTCTTAAATGCCTGCAGCAGCACTGAAGAGCTGCTCACTCCGCACACTTGTCACGTCTTGGCCACGGGTAGTTATGCAATCCCTTGTGTCAAGGGGACCCGGGCATCCGTGAGAGCCGTTGTTTGTGGGTTCGAAGCTGGTTGAAGCGACTGGAAGTAGTGGATGTAAAGCCCAAACCGGACCGCCAAAAGCCGGTGATGGCCAGTAGGTAAATGGGAACTGAACCGGCGCTTCCTAAGCACCTAATGGCAGCAACAAAGGGCAGGGTTGTTTGTAGGCAGGGCTACCCCATTGAATGGCTCTGAAACTCTGGAAAAAGCGAGGGGTGTTCTGAGCTGTCCGAAAGGTCAGTGAAACTCAAAGACAAACAACAACATTTAAAACAGGAGCAGGAGGGCAGAATCAGACATGGGCTAGCATTTCGGCTCAGGGGGGTGGTAAATTTTCAAATCCTGAGGGGGTACCGGCAGATTGATGGGTGGTCGAAAGGATGGTAAGCAAAAAAGTCCGATTTTTTTACTAAGGTCAAGATTTTTTGGCTTATTTGTCACTAAAATAAGTTAAAATACGCTATTCTATCTGAGCTCTTTATGTCTAATGAGGGCGGAGCATAGGCCTGAGGGGATCAACCTTTTATTGAAGGGCTTCAGAAGGGCCACTACCTTTTCTGCCATTCTCTGCTTAATTGATATCAGATCGCTGATTGCATCAGTACTTGACTGATAAGCAGCGAGAGCAGTTTGCTCTATCAAATTTTCAGATTTTCTTGCATAACCATAAATATCGATATCGATATCGATATCGATCGATATTGAGTTGAAAATATCGATATCGATATCGATATCGAATATCGACGAATTTTGATATCGTTGGAACACTACTAAAAACGCTGAAAAATCGAAAAAAAATCGCGAATTTTTGACTAAAAATGGCCAAAAATCGCTAATTTGAGCTGAAAGACAGCTAAAAAGTGCTGTTTTGCAGGCGATTTTGTTATTAAGGGAAGCGCGTTTGCGCTTTCCCGGTGTAGTTATTGTTACCGCAGTCCATACTAAAAATTGTTTTCGTAGCATTCGAGGAGGGAGCAAATGCGCTTCTCTTATTATATCGGAGTTTGACCAAATTTGAAAAAAAAGTGCCAAAAAAGGGTATTTTTTCGGCCATACTTTTTAGCGTAACTTTTGTGTTTGTGGACCGATTCCTCTCATATTTGCAGGCATTGTAATCTGAAGTTTTTTCTATCTTTTGGTGAAGATTTGAGCGAAATTGGTTGATTCGTTTTCGAGCACTGCTTTTCTGAAAAAATGCTCTCGAGGGAGGGGGGGCTGGCGAAAAAAACAAAATGGTGGTTTTCGGCGTTTTTAAGGTACTTATCGCGGTAACATAGTAACGTGTTATACATCAAAAGTTTGCAAAAATTCTGAATTTTCTATTGGTGCAGTCGGTTTTTGGATATTGTTTTTCGTTTTTGAGTTAAGAATTTTTTTAATTTTTGAAAATTGCCAGTAAAACCAACTAATGGTTTAAAGGTCCCCATGGATCGGACCTATTCCGTTTTGTTAAGCAATGTGTGTAGTTTCATATTACGTGTGGTAGAATTGCATAGTAATCCTGGATCAAAAGTTATGGCCGATTGAAGCACTAAAAATGGTCAAATTTTGGACACTTTTTTCGAAATTTTTTTTACCTTTTGATTTTTGAAGCGGGGAAGAGGGTTGCGCGATCTGGGGACGGTCTGGAGCTCTGGGACTTTTAGGTTTTGTTAAGGAATAATTGTAGTTTGAAACTAAGGGTCGTAGACGTTTTTTCGACTCTGGGATCAAAAGTTATGAAACATTGAAAAATAGTAAGAGTCGGTTTTTCTTGGTTATGAGACCCTGTGTTCAGGACATGATAATCTGGGTAAGAAGTTTCGCGATTTGGCTCAAAATTTGTGTCAGGATGTAAGGACACAATATAAACAAGATTTTAACATTATTGGGCGAAAATTCGAAAAAAAATTTTTTTGGATTTTTTGCCGTATTTAGCTCATAACTGTAGTAAAAGTAAACGTACAAAGGTGGCGATTGCATATTATGAATGAAAAAAGGCTGTTCTTTCCAACGGTACACAGCAAGCTGCGATCAGAAACTTAGAAATTTATTTATGTCGGATTTTGGACAAAATTGAAGAAAATGCAAAAAATGCTATTTTTGGGCTATGCTTTTTAGCATAAGTTTTATATTTCTGGACCGATTGCTCTAATATTTGGAGACATTGTAGATTGAAGTTTTCTCTATCTTTTGGTGAAGATTTGAGTGCAATTCGTTCATTCGTTTTGGAGTACTTATCAATTGAAAAAATGCTGTCGAGGGGAGCTGAGGAAGAAAGAAAATGGTAGTTTTCGGTGTTTTTGAGATAATTTTCAGGGTTACATATAAAGGTGGTATACATCAAAGCTTTGCAGGCATTCCGAATTTTCTATTTGTGGAGTCCGTTTTTAGTTTTTAAGTTAAAAGGAAAACTATAAACAGGAGGATACAGTATTGGTTGACGAGATATTATAGCGATTGGAAACTACAGTATTAAGGGAAGCGCGTTTGCGCTTTTCAGTGTGGTTATTGGGTAGCGCGGCCCATACTAAATTGTTTTGGTAGCATTCGAGGGAAGGAGCAAAACGGTTCCCTCATTATGTCAGAGTTTGGACAACATTGAGAAAATGCCAAAAAGGGCATTTTTGGCCATACTTTTTAGCATAACTTTTGTATCTGCATTTGTATCTAAAATGGCCAAATTTTGTACATTTACTGTACTTCAATTTTGTTGAATTTTCAGTGGCAGGAATGTGTAAATGATATTATTTTAGTGCACCAGCCAATAGAAAACGTGTCACCAGCACCTAAATTGGCCGATCCACAAACAAGCTCAAGAAATAGGGCGCCGAACGTGACATACATTTTTGCTCAAAAGTTTCGTCATTGCTGATGTTTCTAACCGCATTGCAAGTAAATCGCTGGCTCAAATGTGTTCAGATGCACATCAATCGAAGCCTCTCGATCTGATCATCTCAAAAATACCGCCCACGTCTCAGTCTGATGCTTTATAACTGTTATCGGTCGAAATTCTGCAGACCTACTATTAACCCTTCCGGTACCTTATGTTTACTGCCGTTTTTGGTCCCTTAAGTGGTCGAAAATCGAAATTTCGAGCACGATTTCAGATGCAGCATGACCTGGCGAATCGATGCTGTAGGTGTGCTCAACTTCCTTCTACTATTACGTTTTACCGATATCGCGATATTTCGCATCAATATTTTCGATATTTTTTGTGCAGAAAAGTAGGAAAAATAGCTCTGAGAAACATAAATTTCTCGGCATTCTCAGCTTTCACACAGCTTGGGTTCTTCAATCTCTGCAACAACACTGAAGAGCTGCTCACTCCGTCCACTTGAAGCAGGAGGGCAGAGCAGACATGGGCTAGGATTTGGCTGAAGGGCGGTAGATTTTCGAATCCTAAGGGGTACCGCCCGCTGATTAAAATCAAGGTTTGTTGGCTTATTTGTCATTAAAATAACTTAAATTATGCTATTCTGTCTGAGCGCATTTATGCGTAATGAGGGTGGGGCATCGGCCTGAGGGGGTCAACCTTTTCATTGAAGGGCTTCAGAAGGGCCACTACATTTTCTGCGATTCTCTACTTAGTTCATTTCAGATCGCTGATTGCATCAATGCTTGACTGATAAGCAGCGACAGCAGTTTGCTTTTTCAAATTTTCAGATGTTCTAGCATAACTATAACTACCGATATTGAATACCATCGAATTATGATATCGTAGGAACACTAATAAATGCATTCAGTAATCGATACATGGGCCAGAGAAATGGGGGATTAGTCGGGAAAAGTCGCCAAAAGGTCAATAAGCCGCTGCGAAGTCGTCTATTTTCCTAAAATTTCGCCCACATTCTCGGCAAGGAGGGTTGAACAAGTTACAGCATGTATTTACATGCTATGCCATGCTTGAGTAAAATCTTTAAAATTGATTGGAAATTCAGTAGAAATGACATAGTCACCGAAAATTGAAGTCAGAAATTTCAAGAGTTCGTTATTAATGTGTAAAGCAAGGTAGAATGAAGTGAAGCACACCCATCGATTCGCCATGTAATGTTGCATCTGAAATCGCGCTCGGAATTTCGTTTTCGAACACTTAAGTCACCGAAAATGGCAGTAAACATAAGGTACTGGAAGGTTTAATAGTAGGTCTGCAGAATTTCGACCGATAACTAAAGCAATAAAGCATCAGACTGAGACGTGGCCGGTAATTTTAAGATCATCAGATCAAGAGGCTTCGATTGCTGTGCATCTGCACACATTTGAGCCAGCGGTTTACTTGCTATGCGCTAAACATCAGCAATGAAACTTGTGAGCAAAAATGCAAGTCATGTTCGGCGCCATATTTCTTGAGTTTGGATCGACCAATTTAGGTGCTGGTGGAGAGTTTTCTATTCTACGTGTCGAGATCTTTTATCCCTAACTTCACTGGTGCAAAAGTGATGGGTATTTTTCTAATGACCAAAAATTTTGTCTCTCTCCGTGACGAAAAACGTTCAAATTTGGCGCAAAATTTTTGCTAGAACAAAGTTAGGCACACCACCCGGAAGCCCGTTGTCTCAGCTGCACAAAGCACAAAACCGCATTGCGATAGCTTCTGAAATGTGTGAATGACAGCTGATTAAACAGCGGCCGCAAAAAGTGGCCTGGGTCATATTTCGAGATTTGGCTTATTTGCCACCCCTGGGCATAATCGAGAGCTCTGCACTATGTCTGTTGGTGAAACAGGTCGCCCAGACCGGCCTGTTAGATTTACAGAGTGTTCTCCACTGTTGCCTATGTAAATGCAGGGATATCTCTGCAAAGTATCCCCTATCACAATAGTGGATATATGAATAAAGGTGTAGTTATTGGAGTCAGTATCCAAGATGTAAAGAACAGGATGTCAACTTTTTAGCTCCAAAGCCCAACTAGCCAATAACTACACCCGCGCAAAGGCAATCGCCACGGCACTGCTGAATGCGTCTGAGTCGTGTGGATCTTGTGTTGCGCTTATGGCTTACTAACGCCATTTGTTTTCTGTTCTATGGATCGATTTTAGGTCAAAATGCTATGGAATAAGGGTGCCGACCACCCCTAAAGCAGAGCTGGACTAGCAGTAGTCATGCCTCATCACACGGTTCTTTTTAGTTTTACACAGGCGTCATACGCTAGAATAAGCATGCAACATTCCAGTGGTTATAGCATTAAGACCAGAAAATCTCAATATCTAATATGTGAATAGCTCACACTCCCAATACCGAATACTTCATCAATAATGACAAATTGATGCTTAACTTGTACTGATTTTGAATTTTGGTTGGTTGATGGAAAAACAGCTTTGTAAAGCTAATCATAAGTTCAATTTCAAAGATTGTCAGTATTGCTCATTAGAGCAAAACATACGTAAAATTTGTGCCCAAAGTTTCAAAAGACGGGTTAAGTAACCTTTTGTATACTGTCATCACAGCTCAGCTGCTGTTTTGGTTTTGTGAGGTTTTGGGTATGAGCATATGTCAATCTGTCCCCAGCTGATCAAAGTTACTTTGCAGTAAGCAGAAACATCCACTGAAGCACTGATTTTCTTCTGGGCATTGGACGGACTTTGATTGTATGTATGCGTCAAATAAGAACTGTGAGATTTTTCTTGGCAAAGCACCTGCAGGCAATGCAGAAACAGTTTCGCTCTCAAACAGATTGGTTGCAGTGTGTTCAGGTTGCACTGCAGAAACTGGATAAACGTAGTGTAGTAGCATCACAAAATTGGTCAGCTGAGACAGCAGTAGACAAATAGAGCGATTCTAGGTGTTCCAAATTGCTACCTCCGATTTGTTGAGATCACATGATCATCGCGCATGCTCTAATAGTAGCGCCCTTCTAATAATAGCGCTCCCACGCGCACTACTATCAACCCTTTGTACGTGTTTCCAACATATAATGACAGCTAACACCGAGGCCAGTTTTACAAGATCCACTTTACCCACGGTCACGAGGTAACACCAGATGGTGACAAGGCTAGGTTGGTGTGCCGACCAGGCCATCAACCAGTTGGGGGGCAAAAGCCTAATCAGTTGTCAAGATGGATTCTGGAACATAGAAGGCATCGCCAGCAACTGTTCTCCGGCCAGTAAATCGGTCTTACGAACACCTCACCACCAAGCAAAATCGGCCACTTAAGGTGACGTGTTTGAATGAGTGTAACTTCCGATTCCGGTCAGTTAGAAGGTTCTAATCTATGTCAATCGAATCGCCATATCATTGGCTTTCGTTCGGCGGATGAGCCGTCTTTTCTTTTTGCTTCGTTCGGGCAGGCAATCAGGAAATTTGAAAAAATCACGAAATTTTTAAATAAGTACACATGGTTATAATTCGAAATCGGGAGCTAATACAACTGAAACTATGGTCATTTCTCAAATCAGCAGGTAAGAACAGGCGAGGAAAACTAGGTATTTACTGTATTTATATATTTATGGTAGATCCCTTCGGAAGTGCCGAACTTCTTGTCTTAGATGCTAAACATGAAATTTTCTTGTTGTTGAGTGTAACTTGCCATTCCGGCCAGTTAGAAGGTTCTAATCAATGTCAATCGAATCGCCATATCATTGGCTTTCGTCTGACGGATGACTCATCTTTTTTGTTGCTTCGTTCTGGCACGCCAACAGGAAATTTGAAAAAAATCTCGCAATTTAGTAGGAAGTATACAAGGTTATACCTCGAAATCGGAAGGAAGCTAATGCAGCTGAAACTACATGTATGGCCATTTCTGAAATCAGCAGGTAAGAACAGGCGAGGAAAACAATGTATTTACTGTATTTATTTATTTATGGTAGATCCCTTCGGAATTGTCGAACTTCTTGTTTTAGATGCTAAACATGAAATTTTCAAAATTTTATTCAAAACTTTGCTGACCACAAGTTGACTTCTACTATGCGATGTAGTCAACTGACAACAACAGCAGTCAGTGATAATAGATACTGTATGTGTTGACTAGCAAAGTTTCCGTCTAATAAGGTGCTCCCTTATATCACCAAGTGTGACGAAAAAGCCTCTGGCCCACAAAGTTTGATACTGATCTTCAGTTGAAGTTGAGATTATGGCAGGTCCATAAAAAGTAGGTTCTGGGTGAAAACTGAGAAGAATGGCATTCCAGGTATGCGCTTGGCCATCCAGTTCTGTGCCATCTGGTGCCAAATGGAAATGCTTGTCTTCGTCTGGCTCATACAGTGTGCCATCCTGTAAGGGCCATGCTACTACTTAAATAATGCGGATAAGCTCTACCCATTTATTTCTACTTGTACGGCAAAATATTTTCCACTTGTATTGGAGACTGCATCTAAAAGCACACTTGCGACAACACCTTGTCAAGCCATTGAACAGCATAAAGTGAAAAGCTTGCTTAGTGTAGTCGTTTCCAAAGGCGTTGTAATCGCCTGGAGAGCTAATATGGAAGGCAAGCATCCTGCGACCAGGATTATCTTTGTGGCTACTTTTGTAGACAGTGTACTCAGTGCCTTTTACCCATGGTTCGCACACCCAAAACTGCACTGAAAAGTTCCACTTTAGTACCAATTCGACAAAAAGGGGTCTATTTGAGTTTTTGGACCTTGAAAGTAAAAAATCGAGGTCAGGTCAACAATTTTCTTAATTAGAGATGGTACTAAAGTCCATGTCAAATAAGAGCGGACTGGCGGCTTTTTGCGAATAACTCTTTATAAGTTCAAAGTTCTAGATCGGCCTGAGCTCGGCACTGTGGTGCAACCTAATCTGCGCAGCCAGACACAGGCTAGTATTTCGGCTGAGGGGGTGGTAAATTCTGAATCCTGAGGGGGCTGAGGGAGAGGGCAGGGCGGGGGTGATGGGGGTCTTGAGGTGATGGTAACCTAAAGGTCCGATTTTTGACTGAAACTAAGGTTTTTAGGCTTATTTTTCGCTAAAATAGGTTAAAATGAGCTATTTTGAGCTCATTCACACCAGGGCTGTTTGTTTTCCGGAAAAAAACTCAAGCCGGTTTTTTTCCGGTTTTTTTCCTGTTTTTTTCCGGTTTTTTTCCAAAAGTTATTTTCCGAGATGACAGAAAAAAATTTTTAACAGTCGCTTTTTATTGCAGAATTCATCGAAATAGCGTGAGTTTTAATACGAAATGCGCTAATTTTATGTTTTAGAGTAGTAATTTGATTTTAAAACAACAAAAACACAATAATAAAAGTAGCCTGAAAATGGTACCGGTATTCTTTGCCAAAAACAGCTAAGTTATGCTATGGAAATGCTTGTAAAGCTTCTATTAACGTAAATTCAAAGCATTTGAAGCGAATTGAACCAGTTATCCTGCCTATTTCCTTTAAAAACTTGCTTGAGTTTTTTTCCGCATTTTAGTTTTTTTCCGAGCCCCTAGGAAAAAAACCGGTTTTTTTCCGGAAAAAAACGAAAAAAACCGAGGAAAAAAACCGACCCAACAGCCCTGATTCACACCTAATCTAGGCATGCTTTTATAAAAATTTAGTATACAAAATGCTTCCTAAAAACTCCTGGGGGTAGCGGCTGCCTGAGTGTGGTAAGTCAGAGCCTGAGAGTGGGTCAACCCCCTTCACATCTACCGTTTGTCCATGTCGGTGCGCAACGCGCCATGGTAGTGCTAATTTGCCCAACACAGTGAACTAAAATCTACAGATCTCCGGGATTTCAAAAACGTTTTCATATTGCTTCTAGTTGGAACAGTTCCAGAGATTCAACACAACATCAATGCTAAAATGCTAGAAATGGCCTTTTTTGGCGATTTTCAGATTTCTGGGGGATTGAAATAACTCGACCAACTGAACCGATTTAGCTGAAGCTCACAGATATGGTACAAAATTTAGTTTTACATCGACTCTGATGCATAAGAACCCTGAGAAATTGACCCGGTTACCATAGTCCCGGTTTTGCCACAATTAGGTCAATTCATTTTTTTCTCTGGCAGGTGGTACTTTTAGCCCTTCACTGTGGTTATAAATATGTTTTCTAGTATTTTCAATCGATTTCAAGCCCTTTTGAAAAGAAACGACAAATAGACCAAGCAGTAAAGGTTTTCGGCATCAGCGAATTCATACTGTTGGATGGATGGATAGATTGTCAGGGCGGGCTCGTTGTAACACCTGCGTTAGGTCACACTGCGCGCCCATCACGCACACCCATATCATCCTACCCTTCCTTCACTGCCTTCGCTACTAGCCTAAACACATGTTCCATACAATGTATATGGTAGCGGTGCCTGAATGGCTTCAGAAGGGCTTGAAATCGATTTGAAGTACTAGAAAACATATTTATAACCGAGTGGAGGGCTATATACCAGCAGAAAAAGACAAAATTACATAATCGTGGCAAAACCGGGATTATGGTATCAGGGTCAATTTTTCACGGTTTTTATACATCACAATCAATGTAAGACTGCACTACACCTGTGAGTTTCAGTCAAATCGGTTGAGTTGGTCCCTAGATATTTCAATCTTCCAGATTTCTGAAAATCGCTAAAAATGGCCATTTTTAACATTTTGGGCTAAATTTCATGGTGTATGCATACATTTTTGAAATCCCTGAGGTCTGTAGATCCTAATTCACTGAAAAACTCGCGTTCACCCAACTACAGAAAAAGCTGATTTTTGTTGCGCAAATTAGCATTACCCTGGCGCCTGACAGACCCTGCCTTTTGACCACCTGCTTAGACCCGGGTCTTATAACCGGAGGGGTCTTACAGGTGGAAAACTCCGGTATATTTTTGGTCTGAAAATACAGAAGAAGGCGTTAGGGAGCCTTCACAAACTTTGTCTAGGATACTTGGGCCAGAGTTTTTTCGGCGATTTTGAAAAAAACTGAAAGAAAAGAAACAGGTCAAAGATATTTTTGGAAAAATGTCCATGCCTGGACTGCAGAACAGGTGGATTGAGCATTTAGAGCAGAGGAATAAAAGTGGCCAACCATGTGTTTTCATTTAAAGGAACACTTACACCAATTTCCATAGAATGATCTGAATAGTCTGTCAGGACAATTATGGTGAGGGGTCACTGCTTCTCCACTATACATGTCGTAGTAATGGCAGCACCACAAGTCGGTGCTCTGAGGGGTCTCATCACTGTAGTAGATCTCCGAACTTATATGATGGCTATTCAGATAGTTGATCAGCTTGGTGCAGTGATCTAAACTGAGGAACGCAAAGACAATCAATAGTTTTCAATGACTGAGCGGCAGGAGAAGGTCATAAAGGGCGAACTGAGGCCTGAAACACGTCCATACAAAAGTCCAAAAACAAATAATTTTGACATGGTTATAAGCGTAAACTCCAAACGGAAATCTGCAACCCTATACAACCGACCAGGAGCTGGCGCAGAACAGTCGAAAAAGCAGTAGTCCCAGTTAAATCTAGTTTTATTGATATCAGCTTCTTCAACATAACACCAAGGAGCTGACTGACTCGCTGGCAATGAATAGTTGGCGCTCCATCTGAAATAGTTTTAATTGGTCTACCCTAGGCACGATTCTACAATCTCACTTTCCTGTCCACCTGCAATAGTTACTGTGGTCTCCCCATAGATAAAACATTTGTTTCTCAGATTTTGTCCATGGTCGACATGGTAGGCCTTTGTAAGTAGTGTTCTGGTTGCCAGTGTATATATCAGGAGCAAGAGTCTCATTTCTCAAACATGCACTGTGACCATTATATGCACATTGGTGGTGATCATCAAAACAGGTATTGTCTACAACTGAGCATATTCAAAGAAGCCATTGCACTTTATTATGACAAGCAAGTGTACTGCAACCGTGTAAACCTCACCTCACCTCACCTCACCTCACCTCACCTCACCTCACCTCACCTCACCTCACCTCACCTCACCTCACCTCACCTCACCTCACCTCACCTCACCTCACCTCACCTCACCTCACCTCACCTCACCTCACCTCACCTCACCTCACCTCACCTCACCTCACCTCACCTCACCTCACCTCACCTCACCTCACCTCACCTCACCTCACCTCACCTCACCTCACCTCACCTCACCTCACCTCACCTCACCTCACCTCACCTCACCTCACCTCACCTCACCTCACCTCACCTCACCTCACCTCACCTCACCTCCATACTACCAGCTGAAGGAAGTTTACCGGTTCAAACAAACAAAACAATGATAATACAGACTAGACAGACAGGTTATATACACATTTCTTTCACAGCTTACCAAGATATGGGTTTGGGCATGGATGGAAACAATACTCCCACGTTGCATCAGGATTGGTGTCATGTATAGTAGCATTATGAGTGATGTAACACCAGGGAGCTTTAGGATAGTCGCCACCAGTAACTCTGCACTTGTTATGTTTGGGAGACACCCATGCATCTTCGTCTGTTCCATACCAGTTTTTACATGGCTTGCCAGATCTCGATTCAGACTTTTGCCCTGTGAACGAGCCTACAATGCATCTGAGTGACCCCACATGAGCACATTGCTTAGCGTAGTCCACACATGTGCCTAAAACCTTTTTGGTTCTGCATGAAAGTGCAAAACATTAGAGCAACAACGTGATTCATCTTCACAATCATAGAAACAATATTCCCAGTGAATTTCTGGGCTAAGTTGTGTATAACACCAGGGACCGCGGTCTCTGCTTGGATTTCGGCAATAATTGTGATCCAGTTGCGCCAGCTTGTAGGATTGTGCTTGACTCCACTTCAAGCACGCATCCCCAAATTTTGTCATATTCTGCTTGCCAATGTAGGACCGAAACGAGTTGCACTGTGACTTTCCACTGTGAGCACATGCATTCGCTGTTCCTTCGCCTTCCACACATTTCACTCCTGCAAAGGGGATTCGGTCCTTCATCGTCATTGTCACCATTGTTGTTGTTGTCGCAATTGTTATCATCATCATCACATCATCATCATTTTTGTTATCATAGCTAGCCGGTTTTAAGAGGTCCCCAACTCAGGACAGAGAGGTCAAATTTGGAAATTATTTCGAGGTCACTGATAACTTATCAATATTTATTAGTGTTGTTTGTTTGTTTATGAGTTCCACTGTCCTTTCGGACAGCTCAGGACACCCCTCGCTCTTTTCAGAGCCCTTCAATGGGGTAGCCCTGTCTACAAACAACCCTCCCCTTTGCTGCCATTGGGTGCAACGGCAGCGCCGGTTCGGTTCCCATTTACCTACTGGCCATCACTGGCTTTCGGCAGTCCTTGCGCCTTTCTGCAATGTGCAAACTTTCATCTCTCTATGCCCAACTTTCTATTTTCGGGTCTGAATACTCAGACTCGATCCATCGGTTAGGAGAGCGACTCTTAGTTTTTTGCGCCCATCTCTATTGTCATCATTGTCATTGTTGTCATGTTGTCGTTGTTATTGTTTACTGCTGGCCAAAGCAGCGTTTTCATCAGTTTCATCCATAGCGGGGCTGCTATGAGAGTGCTGCAGGTGGTGACTTATTGATGCATTCGAACAGGTGCCGTTTAGTCTGCACATGCATGTAACACGTCATCCGCCGAAAGGGGGAGGGGGGTTAGGGGGTCTGGCGCCGGCCGGGGGGTCTTAGCCAAACTTTTGGGAGGGGGGTTGGGCACTAAAAAACGCTCAAAAATTGAAAAAATCGCAATTTTTGGCCAAAAATCGCTAATTGAGGCTGGAATACAGCTAAAAAGTGCTGTTTTATAGGCGATTTTGGCAATTTTTTGTCCGAAATGGTAAAAAATTGCAAAAATTTGCTCAAAAATTTACTTGCCAGAAAAATCGGAGGGGGGTCGGCGAAATCGTCTTTTTGGGGGGTCTCCATCTGAGGGGCTGGCCTAAGTCGGGTGGGGGCAGACCCGCCGGACCCTCCTGTTACATGGATGAGTCTGCAAGGCACCACAGCCGTTGGCAGAGTATTGGCGTCTAAGCGGTTTCTGTGCGACACCAAGAGGTAGGAAAAACCAGAGCGAGGCTGGGCAAGTAGCACTTGGAACACCAGGGATGTGCCTCAACTGCGAGGAAGCGCATGAATGAGAGGCTCATTGTTGTTGTCAATGTCATCATCATTGTCATTGTTGTTATTGTTGTTGTCATCACTGTCACGTTGTTGCTGTTGTCATCATCATTGTTGTCATCATCATCATCATCATCATCATCATCATCATCATCATCATCATCATCATCATCATCATCATCATCATCATCATCATCATCATCATCATCATCATCATCATCATCGGCAGCAGCAAACCATAAATTGACTGAGCATACCAGTAGGGAACGACCGGAATTCCGATTCCGATTCCGATTCCGATCGGAACTGGCAGTTCCGATTCCGATTCCGATTCCGAACTCAGAGGTCTCGGAATTTTTCGAAACTTTTGCTAAATTTTTAGGAAATCAAACACCATTTATTGCGTACTATTGCGTGTCTTCTTTGCTGTGCAAGCAACAATCTGCGTGGTTTAGTAATCCATAACCTGCTGTAAGAGCCAAAAATTGCATTTCAGTGAAAAGCTACATTCCAGCGGTGTACACAGGATTTCTTTCATATACTGTTATTTTACTATAGTATAGTAAAACAAAAATTAGTAATACTAGTGGTATTTTACTAGTAGTAAAATAATAGTAAAAAGTAAAATTAAGAGCCAATAGTAAAGTAAAAATTAAATTAAATTAACAAAGACCGTCAATAGTAAAATGAAAATTTTACTACTGTTTTACTAGTTTTTGGTTAATTCCAGCCAAATTCTTGATCAATTTTGCAATAAAAGATGTGTGGGCGCACTTTTGTCAGTCGAATTTCACACGTTTTTGTGTCTACAGTTCTGGAGAACTTCGTATCATGATCAAATTTAGCAAATATTTGGACCAATATCAATTATTCACAATATCTTGACATCATTGATTCAAAATTCCACGTATGACTAGTAAAATCGTAGTAAAATAGTAGTAAAATTAGTAGAATTATTAGTAAAACAAAAATTAGTAAAATCGGAGCTGCTTGGTAGTAAAACAAAAATAAAAATTAAATTGACGGGCTGAATTTGTAGTAAATTTAGTATACAGTAAAATAAAAATCCACTAGTAAAATAACAGTACTTTCATAGGGATTAAAATTTCGAAGAGGCTTGGTTGGGCCATTGTCCAACTAGCGCGAGATATTTTGAAAAATTAGCCTTTAAGAAAGCATTTAGAAGCCGTCCTGGTGGGTAAAATAAGAAATAAGCAGAAATTAACAGTTTTAGTCCATACATGAGCTACTGTATTACAGTGTTTCTTATTTTCGGCGGATTTTTTCATCTTACTCCACCGGAAAGGGGTGTACCAGACCCGCACCCCTGGCTACAGTACTGATACATTCTGTATCACTAAAATGACAAAATTCAATTGAATCACAAACGTTTATCTTAGATAAGAACAGAGAAATTGCACTAATTACTGGTGTACTAGAAAAACGGATTTCTATACCAACTGTAATTATCGGTCAATCTTTTCGATTTTTTTCAGGTCAGTTTTTCAGTTCAACAGGGATTTAAATAGGTCCTAATTAGTATTGGGTGTTGGGGCATAAAAAACCCAATACCCAATACCTGAAAAACACCACAATACAC
Organism: Sabatieria punctata; assembly: GCA_030248155.1. Lineage (NCBI taxonomy): Eukaryota > Metazoa > Nematoda > Chromadorea > Araeolaimida > Comesomatidae > Sabatieria > Sabatieria punctata. Next base: position 46,543 of record JASANB010000445.1, read on the forward strand.
TCAATACCCAATACCAGTTCGCACTCTACTGAAAACGTTAAAAAATGGTTGCTTTGAAAGCATAATTTATGCGCTTTGAATTTTGCCCATTGAGGGTTGGCGATTTTAATGCATTGCTATCGTTTCACATGGTGCTTTGTACAGGATGTTTGCATGGAATTGTAAAGGATGGTTGCGTAAACACTGTTTCTTTGCCAAAAAGAGGTTATTCCAAAATTTTAAGCCGATTTTCAAAAAAGTTCCGATTCCGAAAAATTCCGATTCGGAACTGTACTTGAGTTCCGATTCCGATTCCGATTCCGATCGGACCCAAAAATCCGGTTCCGGTCGTTCCCTACATACCAGTTGGTGGCATTGTGCAGTTGTCGAAACAGTAGTACCAATCAGTAGGTCCACTGGGGTAGTGTGTGGAGAACTTTTGGATTATGACGCAAAGGCACTGGCTAGTAGGAAACGAAGCAAAGAACAGAAAGGATCGGTCTGTTGGCTTAACTTGGGCCCCGCCCATACAATCTATCCGTAAATCAAAGTCCAATAATTTGCTATATACAAACAAATCATTTCTTCAAAATTGGCCTAGCAAAAAAGCCAAAAGATCTCCACCGTTGGAAAACACCAAGGTGCCGGTCTGTCCTTGGTCACTCTGCAATAGTTGTAATGTTCTCCTTTTAAGTTGTATCTCTCTTTTTCTTCCTTAGTCCAATTCCTGCATTCTTTAAAATACTTAGCCATGTTTCTGTCTCCTCCATAGGAATCAGGGATGCACGCATCACTTCCAAAATATGCACAATAATGTCCATCAGTGTTAGGCATTTCTTCGACACATGTGTAACCTGAATGCATATAACATTTGAGATGCATTTTACGAGAAAGTCAGCTTAGGTGCAAAGAAACGGGGGCAAGCAGATTTGGCATATCACAGATTTGGCTGATATTACAATATGTTAAAATAGAGCTCAATCGAAGACCAAGGCAAATGCCCGTCCACCAGAAAGCCCCTGGAACCGGAGCTAAACCCCCTCAAAGTTGGGTCGTCAGGGATTTTTAGTGTCATTTTCTGGTCTGTGACGCCCACCATTCAAACGATCAACCTTCATTCGTTTCTTAAGCTAGGATCCCAAGATGCACATGGTTTTGTAGCTGTTCCAATAGCCTTTTCATACATGTAACAGGGGGTCTGTGGGTCTGCCCCCCACCCGACTTAGGCCAGCCCCCCCCCCGGATGGCGACCCCCCCCAAGACGATTTTCCCACCCCCCTCCGATTTTCTGGCAACTAATTTTGTGAGCAAATTTTACAATTTCAGACAAAAATTTCCAAAATCCACTTTTTAGCTGTATTTCAGCCCAAATTAGCGATTTTTGGTGATTTTTAGCCAAAAAATTGCGATTTTTCCGATTTTTGAGCGTTTTTTAGTGCCCGACCCCCCTCCCAAAATTTTGGCTTAGACCCCCGGCCGGCGCCAGACCCCCCAACCCCCCCTCCCCCATCGCCAGCTGACCTGTTACATGTATGAGCCTTTTATATTCTTGTAGTCTTGTTTCCAGATCCTAGCTGGTTAGAGATATTCACCGAAAACTACCATACGAAATTGCAGGAAAATGTCATTCCGTTTTTTCCAAAAAACCTTTATAACTTTGACAAAGACAAAGTTTATTATCGCCCGAGTAACACAAAGCCGTTGGAGCGACAGGCCACGAGTCGCCATATATGACATATTATGTAGCCTAACTAAATATCAAATGCTGCGACAAATATTGCGTTTTTACCAAGGCCGTAAATTTGTCCAAAGACTTAGCATTCATAACTTCATTTGGCACTTGATTCCAGAACTTGAAGTTGAACAAACTTAAACGTGAACAAAAGTTTACTTTTTATGCAAAGCCCCTACCAAGCTATTTTTTACACAAGTCAAGCCTGAGTTGGCCAAACAAAATGAGCGCACTAGCTGTTTAGTGAGGAGGAATGGGTGTTTTGCTCACTCGAAGGTGTTCGAAAAAATGTTTTGCCGCAAAGCTTAATGGTTAGCGTGGATAGTGATCGATGCAGTTTTGTGTCCTGAGTTCAAAAGCGCATTCCGATCAGTAGAAATCTGCATTCAAAATCGTGACCGACAGTATTTCTTGGGTGGCACTACTCGTTACCATGAGCATAAACCATGGACAAAGCAGTTTTTCTTAGGCCGTTTTTACTGCTGATTCCGAAAATAACCGTATTTCTGGTCTACATTGCTAAGTAAGATATGGGCATTTTTATGATTTGCGAAGAAAACGGCTGCACTTGCAATAAAACATGCTCATTTGAAAGATGACTCAATTCAGTCACATGAGGGTATTGAGCCATCAAATTTATATCACCTAGGCCTATGCAGTTTTTAGCGTTTATTACGAAAATAACATCTGATTTTTTCAATCTGACCGCTTCTGAGCTACTTATCCTACTTTCCCCGTCTCTTTGGCACCTAAGCTGACTTTCTCGCAAACTGCATCTTAGCTCTTCTAGGTATGGTAGTTTAGCTAGCATTTCGAACCTAAGACAGGGTCAGGACAGGGCTGATAGCAGTATTCCCAGACCAATGGACCGTGGTGGTTGAGTGCACAAATCGGTGCATTGGCTTCAGAAGTTACTGCACACAAATTAACATTCCTAGGCGGTAGTTTGTATTTTTTGTGTCGCTCCTCATTCCATGTCATGCAGTCTCTTCCACTCCGAGTTGTCCATTTCTCAAAGTAAGTGCCAGGCTTGCAGGCTGGATGTCCGTAAAAAGCGCACTGTGCGTCCAAACTCACACATATGTCAGCTGAAGACATACAACAGTCTGCCATACATGTAACACATGATCTGACAAAGTGCAAATAAAGGGGTCTGAGCCCAAAATCGGTGTAGTAGTAGTACACTAAAAATCCCAACCATAATATCATACTTGTTACCAGACATGGGCAAAGGGGGGGGGGCTGAGGGGGGTTGACCCCCCTCAGGCTCTGACCTACCCCCCCTCAGCCGGCCGCTACCCCCCCTCAGGAATTTTTTGGAAGATTTTTGTATAGAAAATTATGATAAATATATGCCTGGATTAGGTGTAAATGAGCTCAGAATAGCTTATTTTAACGTATTTTGATGAAAAATAAGCCAAAAAACCTTGATTTTAGCCAAAAATCGGACTTTTTGGCTTACCACCCCCTCAGCCCCCCCTCAGGCGCTCCTACCCCCCCCCCCTCAGCCCCCCCCTCAGAAATTGAGAATTCTACCCCCCCTCAGCGGAAATGCTAGCCGATGTCTGCTTGTTACTGTTGACTTGCCGAAGGAAGGAGGGTATACATGCAATACTGTTGCTAAGTAAATTATAATTATAATTTTAATTATATTTTTTAGAAATTTACTAATACAAGTAAATTATTTGGTAAGTAAATTATACAGGGTGCGTCAAAAAAAAACAACCCAGCAGATTTTTTGCTGTAGCAACCGCAAATCTCAACCGATTTGAATGAATCCTACTTTAAATGAAAGATAAATTCTTGAACGACAGGTGTAGCTTTTATTAAGATGCGTTGCCTAGTTCCTGAGATAATTGCTTTCAAAATCAAAACAGAGATTTTGGCAGTGCACAACAAAGATTAAAACAACCCAGCAGATTTTTTACTGTAGCAGCCGCAAATCTCAACCGATTTCAGTGAGTCCTATTTTATATGAAAGATAAAATCATTCTTGAAAGTTTGGTGAAGCTTTTATTAAGATATGATGCTTGGTTCCTGAGATATTTGCACTCAAACTCAAAACAGATTTTGGCTATGAACAAGAGCGATTTTTATTATTCTGTTGCACTTCATAATAAAACCGATTCCTACTGCTCAGGGCTAACGTAACGAGGTTTTTCTGGTGCCACACATGCTTGGTTACTTCATTTGTAAAAGTCTTGTTGCCCCTCAGCAGTAGGAATCCGTTTTGTTGTGAAGTGCAACGGAATCGCTCTTGTTCACTGCCAAAATCTCTGTTTTGAGTTTGAAGGAAAATATCTCAGGAACTAAGCATCGTATCTTAATAGGGCCTTCACCAGTCTTTCAAGAATTTATTTATCTTTCATTTAAAGCAGGATTCATTCAAATCGGTTGAGATTTGCGGTTGCTACAGCAAAAACTCTGCTGGGTTGTTTTTTTTTGACACACCCTGTAATTTTAATTATATTTAAAGTGAATTTCTGCCGTAAGTAAATATTAAGTATAATTTTAATAATATTTTTCAGAAATTTACTAATACAGGTAAATTGTTTGGTAAGTAAATTATAATTAAATCATATTTCAAATAAATTTACTTAGCAACAGTAACATGCAACAGGTCATCTGCCAAAGGGGCAGAGGGTTGGGGGGTCGTCATCAAACTTGCTAAATTTGGGCTAAAATGCAGCTAAAAAGTGCTGCCTTGTATGATGGCAAGGCAGTAGGGTGGCACAGCCTACATACTTATCTGGCGGCAGTAGGGTGGCACAGACTACTACCGATTTGGTGGGCAATAGGGTGGCAGGCAATAGGGTGGCACAGACTACTATCGATCTGGGTTCTGTATGATGGCAAGGCAGTAGGGTGGCACAGACTATGTACTGATCTGGGGGCAGGAGGGTGGCACAGCCTATGTACTGATATGGGAAGTAGAACCTTGAACCTTGTAGTCAAAATGCTTGGCCCTCAGTTGGGTAGCCTGTACTACTGGGGCGTTTATTCCTCGTGTCACCATTAGACACTCACAGCATCTACATCTACATGTATTCACATCCGATGGGCCTTCGCCAGACAATGTCCCCAGACACTAGCTCCACCTATCGGTAGATAAATCTACTAGAAGGGGTTCGAAAATATATCTCAGGGATTCGGAACTGTAGGGTCTGGGACAGAGCTCTGCCCAGCCTACCACTTGGCCGAAAGCACTGCTTAAAGCAAGACTTGTTGACAGGCCAAAAGCCCTGGCCTTTAACCCGACACCACGGTAATGGTCTGTCTCTGGTGGATCTACAGTAGTTGTGGTAATCCTCGATGCCATAACGTATAAACTCGTCCTGCAGCCAGTGCAAGCACTTGTCCCATAAAAATAGTGAATGGTCTTGGCTCCCTCTATACAACCCAGGGCTACAGGCGTTTGAGTCACCTCGTGCACAATAGTTAGCTTTGTCCTCACAGTAACCACTTGCTTCTAGAAAACGTTCATCTCAACACCTATGCAGCAAGATACAAATTGAAGCGGAAACCTGTGACTGCAGGCTGAGGCACCCGGCACCAAAGCAAAAATAGAAACAGACTGCCCGTTCTCATTTTGCTTGTTCAGAAGGCAGAATTGTTGGTCTCGCTATTGTACCTACCACACAGAGCATAAATTTGAATAATCTTTGCCACATACAGTATATTAGACACGTATGTGTCAGGTGTTGCCACACCAGAGGCCGTATGCATAGTCGAATTGTCAAAAAGTAGGCGAGGTGCATACAGTACGATATCATCTGGTTGGCTGGCAGGCCGCAGCAACATATGACAAGACAACTGGACTGGCTACAAGCCTGCACAGTAGGTGTAGTGGGTTAGGCCGCAAAGCCACTGTGTCCAACGTTGTGCGCTCATCCTCTCAGGCGTGGCAAGTTTCTTGCCGCAAAGAGTTGGTCATCGGCACAAAACTCCACCCAAACCACCAAAAGCTGGTTACAGCGAGTAGGTAAAATGGAAACCGACTGAAGCTGCTGTCACACCGAAGCCGCTCCTAAGCATGCCACATTGGAGGAGAAGATCAATGATGTCAGGAGTTGTCCATGGAAACTGACTGCGCCTGGTGGCCTCTCTCACACCAGGGGCGCACCAACCAAGCGGACGTTGGGAGACGGCATCACCATAATGTCAACGAGCCAGGCATTCTCTTAGTACTTGGTGCCCAACAGCATGGCTACATAGAGTGGCTGGCAGTGACAGAAGGGAAATGTTGGAGATGACGAACCACAGGGGTCGAAAAATTGACCACATAGGTCTGATTATAGGGCTGTATGGTCCCGCCACACATCGGATCGGATAGACTGGGTTATACCTCAAAATCGGAAGCCTATGCAAATAAAACTATGATCATCTCTGAAATGAGCAGGTCACAATACGCCAGGAAGACTAGGTGTTTATTTATTGATGGTAGATTGCCTTCAGAAGTGTCGAATGATTCACATGAAATTTACAAAATTTTATTCAAACATTTCCTGACTGCAAATTGACTTCTACTATGCTATGTAGTCAACTAACAACAATATTAGTCAGTGATGATAAATATAGTGTTGACTAGCAAAGTTTACGTCGAATAAGGTGCTCCCTTATATCACCAAGTGTGAAGAAAAAGCCTCTGGCCCACAGAGTTTGATACTGATCTTCGGTTGAAGTTGAGATTATGGCAGGTCCATAAAAAGTAGGTTCTGGGTGAAAACTGAGAAGGATGGCATTCCAGGTATGCACTTGGCCATCTAGTTCTGTGCCATCTGGTGCCAAATGGAAATTCTTGTCTTCGTCTGGCTCGTACAGTGTGCCATCCTGAAAGACCATGCTACCACTTAAAAAGTGCGAAAAAGCTCTACCCATTTATTTCGACTTGTACGGCAAGATGTTCTCCACTTGTACTGGAGACTGCATCTAAAAGCACACTTACAACAACTTCTTGTCAAGACATTGCATAACAAAGTAAAAAGCTTGCTTAGTGTAGTCGTTGCCGAAAGCATTGTAATCGCCTGGAGAGCTCACATGGAAGGCGAGCATCCTGCGACCAGGATTATCTTTGTGGCTATTTTTGTAAACAGTGTATTCCGTGTCTCTTTCCCATTCTTCGCACACCCAAAACTGCACTGAAAAGTCTCACTTTCAGACCAACTTCACAGGTGCTGGGTTCGATTCCCAGCTTTGCCATTGCATATGCATGCGTCGCCGCGTCATTGGCTCAGTGGGTAGCTCGCTGCCTCTGAGTCACGGCGGCCCCTGCATCCCTAGCGGTTGTAGTGGTTCATCCTCTCGGCGCGGCAAGTTTCTTGCTGCAAATAGTTGGTCGTCTGCACAACGCTCCACCCAGGCCACCGAAAGCTGGTTACAGTGAGTAGATAAAATGGGAACCAAATGGACATGCCATAGCACCGAAGCCGCTCCTACAGCATGCCGACTTGGAGGAAGAACAATGACGTCAGGAGTTGTCCACGGAAACCGACTAGGCCGGGGGGCCTCTCTCACACCAGGGGCGGACCTAGCGGACGTTGGGAGCCGACATCACCATGGACGTCAACGCGCCAGGGATTTTCTTAGTACCTGGCGTCCAACAGCATGGCTAGAGTGGCTGGCAGTGATAGAAGGGAAACGTCCGAGATGACGAAACCACGGGGGTTGCGCAATGGATCGCAAGGTCTGAGCGTAGGGCCGTAAAGCCCCCTGCACATCAGATCGGATGCATGCATCACTTTTTAACCTTTCGTTCAATTCCGCTGCATAGTTGGGCTGAGGAAAGTGAGGTGCGTTTTTGCCGTTTTTTCCTAATGGTAGGAAATAATATAACTGAAGCTAAAATTGGCCAATTTTGTTCGCTTTTTTAAATCAAAGAATGGTTTTTTGTCGTGTACATAGTAAGCCAAACTGTCTCAAAACTGTTATAAAAACAGCAGAAAACACTAGATTTTACAATACTTTTTTGAAGATCACATAGGTGAAAGAAAATTTGCATATAGCGCTTACTAAACGGAACTCCTGAGCTGCGTTTCATGCCTGTTGTGCCATGCATATCGATATCACCGTGGACCGGGTCTTATAACTGGAAAACGCCCAAATTTGGGTCGCATTTTTGCACCGGTTTTAAGACCCAAATATTGTATGTAGAAAATGTACACTGTACCAGGGATGTGAGGTGTGTTTTTTTCGGTGTTTATTTTCGTTTTTTTTTCAGAAAAAAGCCGGTTTTTTCCTAAGGGTCGGAAAAAAACATAAATGGCGGAAAAAACTGAAGCTCAAGCTAAGAGCCAATTTTTGTCAAAAAATCTTAATCTAAAACAAAAAGGCAAACTGTTGTGCAAAAATTTGCATATAGTGTTTATTGATGGAGCCTGTCAGGGACTGTTTCATGCCTGTTTCGTGATTTATATCTATTAAGTTTTTTCAGATGGCGTTGACGAATGAGTTGACCTTTTTTCAGATGGCGACAAATGGTCTACAAATTAGCATTTAGTGAGTTGATATCTTTGCTATAAGCATGAACAAGGTCATCTTTGGATTGGGGCCAGATAAATAAACATAGAACTAGCACGTGCTACCCCTAACACGAGCTCAATAGAACGATCCCGGAACCCTAAGATCATGAAAATGATCATTAATCGGACTTACCATGTGCTAAGCCTAAGACTTAAGAGTCAGTCTCTGATTCGATCGAGTCTTGGTATGTCAAGTTGAAAATCGAACTTTTGCGTAGAGACCTGTGCGTTGGTGTACTAATAGGCATTCATGAGTTATGTTAAACCTGCAAAGGGTTTATGGATTTGACGCTCCGTTCCCGAGATACAAGCCGCCAAAAATCGGCCCGCTTAACTATGGGACCAAAATTCTAAACTCGAATTTCTTTTGTACCAATAAGAGTTGGGACTAAAAAATTGGGGATTATAGGTAACTTTTTGAGTAGTTTAAGAATTTTTGGTCCAAAATTATTTTTGAGTAAAAATTTTTTTTGCGACCACATTTGGCCGGCCCTAGCTCGTCTGGAACCCCCCCTACACAGTTTTTTTTATTTCAGGATTTTGTAGCGCTATCAATTTGCCAGACTATGGTGTAAAGCATTTTGGGCTGCGACCCGACATTCGTGAGATATTCGCATCCGAATGGCCAAAACCATGCAGAATTTGCTAGTTTTGCAGTACACAAAGCTACGATGCCGGATTTATTTTATTATAATAAGAGTTGGGACTAAAAAATTGGGGCTTTTAGGTAACTTTTTGAGTAGTTTAAGAATTTTTGGTCCAAAATTATTTTTGAGTAAAAATTTTTTTTGCGACCACCTTTGGCCGGCCCTAGCTCGTCTGGAACCCCCTACACAGTTTTTTTTTATTTCAGAATTTTGTAGCGCTATCAATTTGCCAGACTTTGGTGTAAAGCATTTTGGGCTGCGACCCGACATTCGTGAGATATTCCCATCCGAATGGCCAAAACCATGCAGAATTTGCTAGTTTTGCAGTACACAAAGCTATGATGCCGGATTACTTTCATTATAATAAGAGTTGGGACTATAAAATTGGGGATTTTAGGTAACTTTTTGAGTAGTTTAAGAATTTTTGGTCCAAAATTATTTTTGAGTAAAAATTTTTTTTTGCGACCACTTTTGGCCAGCCCTAGCTCGTCTGGAACCCCCCTACACAGGTTTTTTTATTTCAGAGTTTTGTAGCGCTATCAATTTGCCAGACTTGGTTGTAAAGCATTTTGGGCTGCGACCTGACATTCGTGAGATATTCGCCTCCGAATGGCCAAAACCGTAGCTTTGTGTACTGCAAAACTAGCAAATTCTGCACGGTTTTGGCCATTCGGAGGCGAATATCTCACGAATGTCAGGTCGCAGCCCAAAATGCTTTACACCAAAGCCTGGCAAATTGATTGCGCTACAAAATTCTGAAATAAAAAAAACTGTGTAGGGGGGGTTCCAGACAAGCTAGGGCCGGCCAAAGGTGGTCGCAAAAAAAATTTTTACTCAAAAATAATTTTGGACCAAAAATTCTTAAACTACTCAAAAGTTACCTAAATGCCCCAATTTTTTAGTCCCAACTCTTATTATAATAAAAGTAATCCGGCATTGTAGCTTTGTGTACTGCAAAACTAGCAAATTCTGCATGGTTTTGGCCATTCGGATGCGAATATCTCACGAATGTCGGGTCGCAGCCCAAAATGCTTTACACCATAGTCTGGCAAATTGATAGCGCTACAAAATCCTAAAATAAAAAAACTGTGTAGGGGGGGTTCCAGACGAGCTAGGGCCGGCCAAAGGTGGTCGCAAAAAAAATTTTTACTCAAAAATAATTTTGGACCAAAAATTCTTAAACTACTCAAAAAGTTACCTAAAATCCCAAATTTTTTAGTCCCAACTCTTATTGTTACAAAAGAAATTCGAGTTGAGAATTTTGGTCCCATAGTTAAGCGGGCCGATTTTTGGCGGCTTGTATCTCGGGAATGGAGCGTCAAATCCATAAACCCTTTGAAGGTTTAACATAACTCATGAATGCCTCTTAATACACCAACGCACAGGTCTCTACGCAAAAGTTCGATTTTCAACTTGACATAGGGATAAGGGTGGAGACTCGATCGAATCAGAGACTGACTCTTAATACGTGCTAAGGGTCTCTCGATCGTTCTATTGAGCTCGTGCTACGGGTAGCACGTGCTAGTTCTATGTTTATTTATCTGGCCCCTGAACTTGTTGTTTTGTATCCAGACTTTGGCTAATGAAGCTGCCGAACCAAGCAAATTTATATCAAATTCATATCAAATTTATATCAAATTTCTAGGCCAATTTTACGAAATTTAATATAATTTTAATTTGTTTGACAGTCATCGCGAGAAATTTAATTTGTTATTAAATTGCTATTTACTTGGTGATTTTGGCCAAAACAATTTAATTTTGTTATTTAATTTAACTTTGATCGGAAACACTAGCAGACCCTGTTTTCTGACCAAACGCTATAAGAAGACCGGGATTTTCTTATAACAGGAGGGGTCCTACAGTCAGGCACTTAACAATGACACTATATAAGATGCCGGTACCATATATGGAACCGGTACCTAGGGTAGTGGTACCATATATGGCACCCCCACGTTCGGGGCCTGTGGTACTACAATATATGGTACCACTCTGTTCAGATTTCGTACCGTATATATGGTACCACTGCCCTAGGTACTGGACTGGTACCATCCGATCCGATCCGATCCGATGTGCGGGGGGCCTTTACGGCCCTACGCTCAGACCTTACGATCCATTGCGCAACCCCTGTGGTTTCGTCATCTCGGAGGTTTCCCTTCTATCACTGCCAGCCACTCTAGCCATGCTGTTGGACGCCAGGTACTAAGAAAATGCCTGGCGCGTTGACGTCAAGGTGATGTCGGCTCCCAACGTCCGGTAGGTCCGCCCCTGGTGTGAGAGAGGCCCCCCGGCCTAGTCGGTTTCCGTGGACAACTCCTGACGTCATTCCTCTTTCTCCAAGTTGGCATGCTGTAGGAGCGGCTTCGGTGCTATGGCATATCCAGTTGGTTCTCATTTTATCTACTCGCTGTAACCGTAACCAGCTTTTGGTGGCCTGGGCTGAGCGTTGTGCCGACGACCAACTCTTTGCAGCAAGAAACTTGCCGCGCCGAGAGGATGAACCACTACAACCGCTAGTGATGGGGCCGCCGTGACTCAGAGGCAGCAAGCTACCCACTGAGCCAATGACGCGGTACTGGTACCATAAACGGCGTTAAGTACCTGACTGTCTTGTAGGAAGAAAACTCCAGTATATTTTCAGTCTGAAAATACACAAGAAGGCGTTAGAAATCCTTAGGAAGCATAATATTTGACTAGGCTACTGATAACTTGAGCCAGAATTATTCTCCGATATTTTGGAAAAGAAACCGAAAAAAAACAGGTCGAAGTTTTTTCGGAAAAATATCTATCCCAGACTTCAGAACAGGTGCACTTATAGCAAAGGAATATAGAAGAAAGGCAAGCGTGCGTTTTCAATTTAGAGAAACACATGCACCAATTTCCATAGAGCGATGTGAATAGTCTGTCAGGACAACTATGGTGAGGAGTCACTGCTTCTCCACTGTACATGTCGTAGTAATGACAGCACCACAAGTCGGTGCTCTGAGGGGTCGCATCACTGTAGTAGATCTCCGGACTTATTTTATGTCTACTCAGATAGTTGACTAGCTTGGTGCAGTGATCTAAACTAAAGTCTGTTAAAAAAATACTCGACCTGGTGGTTTTTTGCAAATAAATTTTTATGGCGGTGTTGGAGTGACTTAACATGCATATCGCATGAGGATCGACTTTCTTAACTATGGTGCGACCACAAATTGGCGAGGTCAGGGAATCTAGGTGGTTTTGAAATATGTTATAGTACGGGACAAAAGAAGCTAGGGGGTGCAAGCCCTGCCTGAATCCATCCAGTAGAACCAGAGATACAGTCAGCCAAACCCCAAACACCAATCTGTAACCCTGTACAACTGACAGGGAGCTGACGCAGCACAGCCCAAAAAGCAGTAGCCCCACCTAGATGAAGTGATATGTGCTTCTTCTATATAACACCAAGGAGCTGACTGACTCTCTGGAAATGAATATGTGCTGCTCCATCTGAAACAGTTTTAATTGGTTTACTTGAGGCACCATTCTACAATTCTCACTTTCCTGTCCATCTGCAATAGTTACTGTGGTCTCCCCATAGATAAAACATTTGCTTCTCAGATTTTGACCACGGTCGACATGGTCTGCTATCGAAAGTAGTGTTCTTGTTGCCAGTGTATATATCAGGAGCAAGAGTCTCATTTCTCAAACATGCAACGTCACCGCCATATGCACATTGGTGGTGATCGTCAAAACAGTCATGGTCTACAACAGCACGTAATCAAAGAAGCCATTGCACTTTATCATGACTATCAAGCTTATTGCAACCTTGTAAGCCTCACCTCACCTCACCTCACCTCACCTCACCTCACCTCACCTCACCTCACCTCACCTCACCTCACCTCACCTCACCTCACCTCACCTCACCTCACCTCACCTCACCTCACCTCACCTCACCTCACCTCACCTCACCTCACCTCACCTCACCTCACCTCACCTCACCTCACCTCACCTCACCTCACCTCACCTCACCTCACCTCACCTCACCTCACCTCACCTCACCTCACCTCACCTCACCTCCATACTACCAGCTTACCAAGATATGGGTTTGGGCATGCATGGAAACAATACTCCCACGTTGCATCAGGATTGGTGTTATGTATAGTAGCATTATGTGTGGTGTAACACCAGGGGGCCTTAGGGTAGTCGCCACCAGTTACTCTGCACTTGTTGTGATAAACAGATGTCCATGCTGCTTCTTCTGTTCCACGCCAGTTTACACATGGCTTGCCAGATCGCGATTCAGACTTTTGACCTGTGTAGGAGCCTACAAAGCATCTGAGTGACCCAACATAAGCACACTGCTTAGCGAAGTCCACGCAAGTGCCTGAAACCATTTTGGTTGTGCATGAAAGTGCAAAAAATTGAGCAACTACGTGATGCATCTTCACAATCATGGAAACAATATTCCCAGTGAATTTCTGGGCTAAGTTGTGTATAGCACCAGGGACCGCGGTCTCTGCTTGGATTTCGGCAATAATTGTGATCCAGTTGCCCGAGCTTGTAGGCTTGTGCTTGACTCCACTTCAAGCACGCATCCCCAAACTTCGTCATGTTCTGCTTGCCAATGTAGGACTGAAACGCTTTGCACTGTGACTTTCCATTGTGAGCACATGCGTTCTCTGTGCCTTCACTTTCCACACACTTTATTCCTGCAAAAGGGATTCGAATAATACTGTATAATATTGTTGACATCATTGGTGTTGCCTACTTCATCATTATTGGCACCATTACTGTCATTGTTGTTATCATATCATGATCGTTGTTGCTGTCATCATCATGGTTGCCATCTTCATCATCATTTTTGTCATCAATCTTATCATCACAATTATCGTTGTCATTTTCATCATTATTGTCATCATTGTCGTTAATTGCTGTTGCTGTTGCTGTTGCTGTTGCTGTTGCTGTTGCTGTTGCTGTTGCTGTTGCTGTCAATGACAATCATCATCATCATTGTCATCATCATTGTGCTCATCTTCACCATCTTTATTGTCATCATTCTCATCATTGTCATCATCATTGTGCTCATCTTCACCATCTTTATTGTCATCATTGTCATCATCATATCATAGTTATCGTTGTCATTATCATCATTGTCGTTTTGCAAGTGACCTGGTTTTAACGTATTAGAACATTGCTGGCTTTCTGATAAGTTCACGACCTCAATTTAGGCTGTTTGGTCTGGCTTTCCGATTCCGATTTTGCTGTTTTCAGATTCTCTTGGGATGGTGCGGTAAACTGATATATTGAAAGTTATTTTTGAACCATGTCAACTGCAAGCATCCGCTGAACATCCAAAGCCGCAAAATATTGAAAAAGATTTCATTTTTTGGTTTCCGATTTGTCGGTCAACTATGCCATATTCAGCGATGCCTTCCATAAACAGAAATCTACTAGTGCTAACATCAACAGAAGCACCAAACCATAATTTCACTGAGTATACCAGTTGGTGGCATGGTGCAGTTATCGAAACAGTAGTACCAATCTGTAGGTCCACTGGGGTAGTGTTTGGAGAACTTTTGGCTTACAAAGCAAAAACACTGGCTTAACAAAGGCAGCAAAGAAAGGAAAGAATGTAGGAATGCTTGATAGGCCCATTGGTCGGGTAGCCTAACTTGAGCCCCGCCCATACAATCTATCCATCCATCCAAGTCCAACAATTTGATGCAAACCAAACAAATAATTGCTTCAAAATTGGCTTAGCAAAAAAGCCAAAATATCTCCACCGTTGGAAAACACCAAGGTGCGGGTCTGTCCTTGGTCACTCTGCAAAAGTTGTAATGTTCTCCTTTTAAGTTGAATCTCTCTTTCTCTTCCTTAGTCCAATTCCTACAGTCGATATAAAACCTAGTCGTGTTTTTCTCTCCTCCATAGGAATCGGGGATGCAGGCATCACTTCCAAAATATGCACAAAAATGTCCATCAGTGTTAGGAATTTCATCAACACATTTGTAACCTGAATGCATATCACGTCTAAGCTCTTTGATTAGTATGGTAGTTTAGCTAGCATTTCGAACCTAAGACAGGGTCAGGACAGGGCTGATAGCAGTATTCCCAGACCAATGGAAAGTGGTGGTTGAGTGCACAAATTGGTGCATTGGCTTCAGCAGTTACTGCGCACAAATTAACATATCTAGGCGGCAGTTTGTATTTTTTGTGCCTCTCCTCATTCCATATCTTGCAGTCTTTTCCAGATCGGCTTGTCCATTTCTCAAAGTAAGTGCCAGGCTTGCAGGCTGCATGTCCAAAAAAAGCGCACTGTGCATCCAAACTCACACATATGTCAGCTGAAGACATACAACACTCTGCCTGCCATACATGTAACACATCATCAAACGAAGTGGGATTGGGGGTCTGAGCCCAACTTCTAGGCACACGCACTCGCACTCGCACTCGCACTCGCACTCGCACTCGCACGAATTCACTTCGACCGGCCTTGATGGACCATGGCCCCAACTAGCTGCACCGATCAGTGGATTAATCTACGTAACAGATGGAGATGACAAATATGTTGGGGATTGAGAACTGTGGGTCTGGGACAGAGCCCTGGCTAGCCTACCACTCGGCTGAGTGCAGTTCAAAAAACAATCCTTGTTGATGGGCCGAAAGCCCTTGCCTTTAACCCGACACCATGGTATTGGTCTGTCTCTGGTGGATCTACACTTTTTGTGGTAATCCTCTATGCCATAGCGTATAATCTCGTCATGCAGCCAGTGCAAGCACTTGTCCCAGTCTGCATCATAGTCTCGTCTCCCTCTATACAAACCGCCACTACAGGCGTTTGTACCAGCTCGTGCACAATTGTTATCTCTATCAATACAGTAGCCATTTGCTTCTAGAAAAAATTCATTTCAGCACCTCTGTGGCAAGACGGAGTGGAAATGGAACCTGTTACTGCAAGCTGAGGCATCCAACAACAAAGCAAAAATAGAAACAGTCTGCCCACTCGCATTTTGCTTGTTCAGAAGGCAGAATTGTTGGGCTCGCTATTGTACCTACCACACAGAGCATAAATTTGAATTATCTTTGCCACGTACATTAGGCTCGTACATTTGTCAGACATTGCCACACCACTGGCCGTATATATCGGATTTCACAGGAACTTGATTCATACTGTTATCACCACACACAAAGGACCGCTGTGCGTTCTATGCACATTAGACCTTTAGTAGGCCGCATCACCGGCTTCTATTATTAAGGATGATGAAGCGTTCACTTTCCCACAATTGTATGTATGTGCATTATACCTATCTCATCAAGAGCATCTATGGAATTCATAATGGTTTAGATTCTCCTCTGCCATTTGGGCCAGGCCCTACTCCAATTCGAGTAGTTTTGCTGCGGTTCGGTTTTCGTGAATTAGGTGTAGAAAGGTTTGACCATGCAAAGTTGGCAAATCTTTTGTCCAGATTAACCAATCATATAACATGGGGGAAAACTGGGACTTGGCCTAATCTTGTCTGTAAGGCAAATATCCGATTTAACGAGACATTACTGCACTCCCTACATGTACTAGGGGGGTTTGAAGGGTATCCCTAGCTAGAAAGACCAAACCTTCCCTCACCCGCACCTCACGAGACAGATTAAGAGTCAGTGTCTGAATCGATCGAGTCTTGGCCCTTTGCCCTATTCAGACCCAAAATTGAAAGTTTGGCGTAGAGGGCTGTAAGTTGGCACACTAATACTACTTGATGAGTTATTCAACTGCTGCTGAGGAATTCCCAATTCGACGCTCCACGCTCGAGATATAAGCCCGCGAAAATCGGCTTGCTTAACTATGGGACGAAAATTTCCAACTTGAATTTCTTTCTTACTGACAAGGGTTGGGACTTAAAAATTGGGGCTTTTAGCTAACTTTTCGAGTAGATTAAGAATTTTCAGTCCAAAATTGTTTTCGATGAAAAAAATTTTTTTCGCCCCCCTTTGGAGCCCCCCAACTCGACTGGAACCCCCTAGATGCATTTTTTATTTTAGAATTTCGTAGCGCTATTCAAGACCTACACGTTGGTATAAAATATTCAAGATTTGAGAGGTAGGTTTTCGAGAAAATTGACTTTGAATGTACAAAAACCTGCTTTTTTGTCCCTATTGTCTGGCGATTTTGTTCATTCAAAGTCAATTTTCTCGAAAACCTACCTCTCAAATCTTGAATATTTTATACCAAAATGTAGCTCTTGAATAGCGCTACCAAATTCTAAAATAAAAAAGTGCGTCTAGAGGGGGTTCCAGTCGAGCTGTGGGGCTCCAAAGGGGGGCGAAAAAATTTTTTTCCATAGAAAACAATTTTGGACTGAAAATTCTTAATCTACTCGAAAAGCTAGCTAAAAGCCCCACTTTTTAGGTCTCAGTTACGATTTAAAGGCTAGGAATCGTTTGCGACATTTCCGAGCACACTGAAAGTTGGCGATTTTTTCAGGTTTTGGACATTCAAAGTGAATTTTCTCAAAAACCTACCTCTCAAATCTTGAATGTTTTATACCAAAATGTAGGTCTTGAATAGCGCTACGAAATTCTAAAATAAAAAAGTGCATCTAGGGGGGTTCCAGTCGAGCTGGGGGGCTCCGAAGGGGGGCGAAAAAAAATCTTTTCATCGAAAACAATTTTGGACTAAAGATTCTTAATCTACTCGAAAAGTTACCTAAAAGCCCCAATTTTTAAGTCCCAACCCTTGTCAGTAAGAAAGAAATTGAAGTTGGAAATTTTCGTTCCATAGTTAAGCAAGCCGATTTTCGCGGGCTTATATCTCGAGCGTGGAGCGTCGAATTGGGAATTCCTCAGCAGCAGTTGAATAACTCATCAAGTAGTATTAGTTTGCCAACTTACAGCCTTCTACGCCAAACTTTCAATTTTGGGTCTGAATACCAAGACTCGATCGAATCAGACACTGACTCTTAAGGTACTCCGGACCCTAAAATTCAAGTACTAGTAGCGGCTCCAGTACTAACAAATTGGCTTATAAATCACTAATTTTTAGCCTAAAATTAGCTTGAAAAGCCTTTGGAAACCGAACTTGGCGTTTCCGCTGCTGATATTTAAGAGAAATCAGTTTGGAAGCCCTTTCTTATAATTTTTTGCTTGTTTTTAGCTCTAAAACGCTATTTCGCAGCTTATGATAGCGATTTTTAGCGTTCTTACTAAAAAAACGGGCTAAAAACGTATGTATTTCTAGGCGTTTTGGAGATTTTTAAAAGTTTCGACCCCCCTCTGGGCGAAACCTCCCTCCCTCGACTCCCCACCTGAAGGAAACCCCCTACCCCCTCCGCCCAGGTCGGCTGTTACATGTATGCTGAACTCCTATTTTACACCAAAATTGCCGGAGATAACAAAATATAGTTGAATTTTATCTGAATCAGTCATGAATTCTAGCAGTGTCCGCGTCGTTTCAAGCTACAGTCATGTCTCGTTAATCCGGACAAGTTTGGACCAGCAGATTTTGTCCGGATTAACGAATTTCCGGATTAACGAAACAAAATTTAAAAACGTTCTTTTCAGCTTGAAAGCAGTACCGCAATGTTCGCTTTACTGTTAGAATATAAACGTAACGATTTTATCGAATTTTGCACCACAACAGCGGCTCTAAACTAAATGATATTATTTTAGTGCACCAGCCAATAGAAAACATGTCACCAGCACCTAAATTGGCCGATCCACAAGCTCAAGAAATAGGGCGCCGAACGTGACATACATTTTTGCTCAAAAGTTTCGTCATTGCTGATGTTTCTAAGCGCATAGCAGGTAAATCGCTGGCTCAAATGTGTTCAGATGCACATTAATCGAAGCCTCTTGATCTGATCATCTCAAAAATACCACCCACGTCTCAGTCTGATGCTTTATAACTGTTATCAGTCGAAATTCTGCAGACCTACTTTTAACCCTTCCGGTACCTGATCTGTCGGTGGCTGTTGTTCTACATAGCGGCTTGCCGTCAGCTAAGTCATCAACAACTTTTTATCACCACCGCACAGACGAATAAATAAGGTGGCAGATCGTAGGCCGCCTGTTGCAGACCCTGCTACAGGCACCCACTGACTAGAGATAAGGCAGCAACTGGGCCATGCTGCATAGGTAACGTAACTGGCAGCATAATTTACATGCGGCTGGGCGGCGGGCTACCTACGTACAGTGTATCACATCCTACGCTCTACGCCTAAATGTTAGGAGCTGCGGCTGGGTGTCCAGCTACGGACATACATACCAGTATCTTATGTTTACTGCCGTTTTTGGTTCCTTAAGTGTTCGAAAATCGAAATTTCGAGCACGATTTCAGATGCAGCATGACCTGGCGAATCGATGCTGTAGGTGTGCTCAACTGCAACAACACTGAAGAGCTGCTCACTCCGCACACTTGAAGCAGGAGGGCAGAGCAGACATGGGCTAGGATTTGGGCTGTAGGGCGGTAAATTTTCGAATCCTAAGGGGTACCGCCCGCTGATTAAAATCATGGTTTGTTGGCTTATTTGTCATTAAATAACTTAAAATATGCTATTCTGTCTGAGCGCATTTATGCGTAATGAGGGTGGGGCATCGGCCTGAGGGGTCAGCCTTTTCATTGAAGGGCTTCGGAAGGGCCACTACCTTTTCTGCGATTCTCTACTTAGTTCATTTCAGATCGTTGATTGCATCAATGCTTGACTGATAAGCAGCGACAGCAGTTTGCTTTTTCAAATTTTCAGATGTTCTTGCATTACTATAAATATCGATATCGAATACCATCGAATTATGATATCGCAGGAACGCTAATGAATGCATTCAGTAATCGATACATGGGCCAGAGAAATGGGGGATAAGTCGGGAAAAGTTGCCAAAAGGTCGATAAGCCGCTGCGAACTTCTATGTATTTTCCTAAAATTTTGCCCACATTCTCGGCAAGGGGGGTTGAACAAGTTACAGCATGTATTTAAGTGCTATGCTATGCTTGAGTAAAATCTTTAAAATTGATTGGAAATTCAGTAGAAATGACATAGTCACCGAAATGGCAGTAAACATAAGGTACTGGAAGGTTTAATAGTAGGTCTGCAGAATTTCGACTGATAACTAAAGCGATAAAGCATCAGACTGAGACGTGGCCGGTAATTTTAAGATCATCAGATCAAGAGGCTTCGATTGATCAGCATCTGAACACATTTGAGCCAGTGGTTTACTTGCTATGCGCTTAGAAACATCAGCAATGAAACTTGTGAGCAAAAATGCAAGTCATGTTCGACGCCATATTTCTTCAGTTTGGATCGACCAATTTAGGTGCTGGTGGAAAGTTTTCTTCTATGTGTCAAGATCTTTCATCCCTAACTTCACTGGTGCAAAAGTGATGGGTATTTTTCTAATGACCAAAAATTTTGTCTCTCTCCATGACGAAAAACGTTCAAATTTGGCGCCAAAATTTTGGCTAGAACAAAGTTAGGCACACCACCCGGAAGCCCGTGGTCTCAGCTGCACAAAGCACAGAACTGCATCGCGATAGCTTCTGAAATGTGTGAATGACAGCTGATTGAACAGCGGCCGCAAAAAGTGGTCTGGGTCACATTTCGAGATTTGGCATATTTGCCACGCGTGGGCATAATCGAGAGCTCTGCACTATGTCTGTTGGTGAAACAGGTCGCCCAGACCGGCCTGTTAGATTTACAGAGTGTTTGTTCTCCACTGTTGCCTATGTAAATGCAGGGATATCTCTGCAAAGTATCCCCTATCACAATAGTGGATATATGAATAAAGGTGTAGTTATTGGAGTCAGTATCCAAGATGTAAAGAACAGGATATCAACTTTTTAGCTCCAAAGCCCAACTAGCCAATAACTACACCCGCGCAAAGGCAATCGCCACGGCACTGCTGAATGCGTCTGAGTCGTGTGGATCTTGTGTTGCGCTTATGGCTTACTAACGCCAGTTGTTTTCTGTTCTATGGATCGATTCTAGGTCAAAATGCTATAGAATAAGGGTGCCGACCATCCCTAAAGCTGAGCTGGACTAGCAGTAGTCACGCCACATCAAGCGGTTCTTTTTAGTTTTACACAGGCGTCATACGCTAGAATAAGCATGCAACATTCAAGTGGTTATAGCATTAAGACCAGAAAATCTCAATATCTAAAATGTGAATAGCTCACACTCCCAATACCGAATACTTCATTAATAATGACAAATTGATGCTTAACTTGTACTGATTTTGGATTTTTGTTGATTGATGGAAAAACAGCTTTGTAAAGCTAATCATAAGTTCAATTTTAAAGATTGTCAGTATTGCCCATTAGAGCAAAACATACATAAAATTTGTGCCCAAAGTTTCAAAAGACAGGTTAAGTAGCCTTTTGCATACTGTCATCACAGCTCAGCTGCGGTTTTGGTTTTGTGAGGTTTTGGGTATGAGCACGTCAATCTGTCCCCAGCTGATCAAAGTTACTTTGCAGTAAGCATCCACCAAAGCACGGATTTTCTTCTGGGCATTGGACGGACTTTGATTGTACGTATGTATGCGTCAAACAAGAACTGTAAGATTTTTCTTGATTGTATGTATGTGTCAAACAAGAACTGTGAGATTTTTCTTGGCAAAGCACCTGCAGGCAATGCAGAAACAGTTTCGCTCTCGAACAGATGGGTTGCAGTGTGTTCAGGTTGCACTGCAGAAACTGGATAAATGTAGTGTAGTGGCATCACAAAATTGGTCAGCTGAGACAGCAGTAGACAAATAGAGCGATTCTAGGTGTTCCAAATTGCTACCTCCTATTTGTTGAGATCACTTGATCATCTTTGACCCGTATTTATGACTTACGTTGTGGTGTTTGTGGCAGTGGTTGCTGTTTGTTGTAGAGAATAATTAAACAGTAGAAATAGAAAAGTTTGAGCAGTTTATGCTTATAGATTTTCTAGACCTGAAAGGGGCCGTGCATAATAAACTGGTGTTCAAAATTTGGATCCCCACCCCTCCCAACATTTTTTATGTTTTCAGCATGACCACCCTAAAAACTCCAAAGTTTTTCGGTGACCAGCCTGACTTAAACTTGATACTGTCTCCATGAATGGAAAATGTACAATTTAAAATATATGTAGTATTGTATAAAAAAAGTAAAAGCTAGTAAGTAAGTAGTAAAAGCTATGAAAAAGAAAATGTTTAAATTTTTAATGTAAACTACCATTTTGGCAGAAAGATGAACTGGGTCGAGTTTTCCTTGTAATATAGTTGCACCAAAATCTTCTTAGGCACCTAAAAAAACGTTGACGTTTTCGATGATACCAAACCCCACTCCTGCAACGTTTTTCTGACGTTCAACCGACTACCCCAGCCCCTCTCTAAACGTTGTAGTTTATGGACAGCTCCAAATAAAGATGCACCTTGTCATTTATACAGGCTAGCTGAGCCTGAAGCATATGAGCGGAAATTGCGGAAACTCTGAGGGGCAGCGCTTGGGTCCTCTCTGAGATTTCAGGTTATCACCAACATTTGGCTCACTTCTAATCTGACCGGCTGATGAATTTTTCAGAGAATTTTTTCATTTTTTAAATTATTCTTGTTAATATACATTAAAAGCATATATGGGCAGGAAAAATCCGGAGGGGGGAATGGAGACGTTGGGGGGTCCAGAAAAAAGGCCAAAAAACGCCTATTTGGCTTAAATAAGCGAAAATTTTCTCCCTCCAGGGGCGGGGGCTGGGGGAGGGGGGTATGGCCGGCCGAGGGGATGGTATTGGCCAGCGAGGGGAGGGGTATACCCCCACACCCCCCGGCCCATGTATGATTAAAGAGGTCTTCCCCACCCAAAATTGGCCTGGATTGGGCCCTCTGCGATCATCGCCCTCCACCAGCAAGAGCCGGGCTGGCTCTGCCCGTTTAGGATTTTCGGCACGCCTGACTGGGATCAATTTTTGAGAGGCGGGCTGAGCCGGCCGTGTGGGGCATGCACAGCAGTAATTTTAGAGCGAAATTAAAATTAAGCACAAAATAGAAATACACACTCGTTTTTCTGTTTTAAAATGCTACTTTTGAAAGCTTAACTTTAATTTTAGCTTTCAATTTGAGAATTCAGACCAAATTTTCAAAACTTTAGTTAGACAAAGCAAAAACCAATGGGCCGGGCTGGATTTTGATGCCGGGTGGATATCCCTCTGCTGAAAGGCCTGCTGGGCCTGGCCGAGCCCAAAAAAAACGTGCCCATGGATGCTACCTTATTCCATGGTGGGGGCATATGGACCTAGAATCGATCCATAGAACAGAAAACAACTGGCGTTAGTAAGCCATAAGCGCAACACAAGATCCACACGACTCAGACGCATTCAGCAGTGCCGTGGCGATTGCCTTTGCGCGGGTGTAGTTATTGGCTAGTTGGGCTTTGGAGCTAAAAAGTTGATATCCTGTTCTTTACATCTTGGATACTGACTCCAATAACTACACCTTTATTCATATATCCACTATTGTGATAGGGGATACTTTGCAGAGATATTGTATATGGTAAGGATAATTTCGAAATATAGCAATAAATTCTAATCAACTCTAGCTAGAGGCGAAATGCGCTAACAACTAACTAATACTAACTGTAGTGGGAAAATCAGTTCGTAAAGAAGACCACAAAGCTAGAGCAATATTTGAATTTTGTTACTGATTTTAAGCTTGTTAAATTGACTTTGATCAAATTGTTTGCACTGACAAGCTAGATTTGATTAAATTCAGCTAAACAGAAAGATAGCAGTACAACATTTTATGTGTTGGTATTGCCCTAAAATATCTGCATGAACAGCTGAAGTTGCTTTTAAGATCGCGGCAAATAGGGTATGCGGCTGATATCCAAGGCTCTATGTCCCAGATCATGACAATATACTTGACTCCATGGCTGACATGGTTTTCCAGAGTGCGATTGGTTTCTTTTTCCAATGTATGACTGAAATGCTCTGCAGGCTGGCTGTCCATTGTGGGCACATTCGTATTTTGTATCTTCGCCCTCCACACAATTGACACCTGCTGAGACATAATTGTTTGTTCGTTTGTTTGGTCATTCGTTCATTCGTTTCTTCGTTTGTTCATTCATTCATTCATTCATTCGTTCATTTGTCTGTCTGTCTGTCTGTCTGTCTGTCTGTCTGTCTGTCTGTCTGTCTGTCTGTCTGTCTGTCTGTCTGTCTGTCTGTCTGTCTGTCTGTCTGTCTGTCTGTCTGTCTGTCTGTCTGTCTGTCTGTCTGTCTGTTTGTTTGTTTGTTTGTTTGTTTGTTTGTTTGTTTGTTTGTTTGTTTGTTTGTTTGTTTGTTTGTTTGTTTGTTTGTTTGTTTGTTTGTTTGAAAAAGTACCATTTGGTGGTACAGTACAGTTATCGAAGCAGTAGTTCCAATCACTGCCACTGCCATAGAAGCACCAAGGCGCAGGTCTATCTTTGGTCACTCTGCAATAGTTGTAATGTTCTCCTCTTAAGTCATACAGCATCTTTTCTGCTTGTGTCCAGTTTCTACAATGGTGTTTCAAATAAGTAGACTGCTTAATTCCTCCATATGAATTCGGATAGCATGCATCACTGCCTATATATGCACATTGGTATCCAGGATTGTTTGCGACATCATCAACACATTTGTACCCTGCAAATCATATTTCAGCTTGCTTAGCAGACTTGCTTGCTAACTGATAACCTTGTACCTAGTAGTGGGTCTGGGCAGGGTTCAAAACAATATTCCCAAACAAATGGATCCTGGTGGTTGAGTACACACCAAGGTGCTTCAGAGTCAGCAGTCATTGCACACAGATTGACGTTTCTAGTCAGACCATATTTCTTCTTCTCTTCATCATTCCACATCTTGCAGAGCCTACCACTGCGACTAGTCCAAGATTCAAAGAGAATTCCATTCTTGCAAACATCATCTCCAAAAAAAAGCACATTGAGCTTCCAAATTGACGCATATGTCATCTGAAGTTAACAAATATCTTTGTTGAAGGCTTTGGTGATGATGATGATGATGATGATGATGATGATGATGATGATGATGATGATGATGATGATGATGATGATGATGATGATGATGATGATGATGATGATGATGATGATGATGATGATGATGATGACAATAACAACAACAATGACAATGACAATGACAACGATAATGACAACAATGAGAACAACAACAACAACAACGATCACAATGATGATGATAACAATGATTATGGTGATGACAGTGACAATTATGACAGCAACAACTATGATATCAACAACAACAATGAAGATGATGACATCAACAGTGACAGTGATGCTTATACTGATGAGGACAGTGACATTGACAACAAGAACTTCAACAAGAGCTAACCTGCATTCCAACAGGTCTCATAGCAATCCTTTACAACCGGCAGATGACCTTTATCTTTTACAAAACACCAAGGAGTTCGTCTGTCTCGTGTCGTTCTGCATTCATTGTGATACTCCTCAATGCCATAAAGTATGTGTTCTTCATGTTGCCAGAAAAGACACTTCAAGTCATCCTTTGAGCTTCTCCGTCCAAGTGTATAAAAACCTTTGCTACAGGCGTTAGTGTTCGAATTGGCGCAGTCTCTCTGTTCATCCACGCAGGGCGCACTTGCAGCTAGAGCGAAACATGCTGTCAGTGTGAGTGGGTACATATGTATACATCGATTGGAATGAGAACCTGTGACAATAGATAGAGCAGTCAAAACAGTTCGAAAAGCATTGGCAGTTTGCATATTGCTTGCTTCCACTACCCTGTAGTCAAACCACCCAGGAATCGCGCAAAATCAAAACATGCCTTTGACGACTGCATAATGCAAAGAAATTGCTGTAAAAGCACACAGTTGTTCATAGCTTCTGTTTCACACCTATAAATGGTGTTTGCCGGGATGTAATATGCGGTAGCGGTTTTTCTGCTTAACTTTCACTGTGAGAATTTGTCCGATCTGATCCTTACGAGCCTTACGGCCTGTGATCAGACTTGATGTCCATTTCGCTACCCCCGTGATTCGTCATCTTGGACGTTGTCCTCCTTTCACTGCCAGCCACTCCTAGCCATGCTGCTGGGCGCCGGTCACCAGGAGGGCAGCCGGTGTGTCGATGTCATGATTCTGACAGCTCCCGACAGCCGCTGGTGCCCCATATGCCAGAGGGCTCCCAGCATAGTTGATTTCTCAGACAGCTTCTGACATCGTAGATCTTCTTCCCAACGCGGCATGCTTTGTGGAGTGGCTTCGGTGCAACGGCAGATCCAGTCAGTTCCCATTTTACCTACTAGCTGTCACCAGCTTTCGGTGGCCTGGGATGGAGCTTTGTGCTGTCGACCAACTCTTTGCGGCAAGAAACTAGCAGCGCAGAGAGGATGAGCGCACGATGTCGCGCACAGTGGCCATGCGGCCTAAACCACTACACCAACTGTGCCGGCGAGAATTTATCCTTTAGAGCTTTATATAACTCAACAGTGGATTAATTAATTGCATCAGATGGGCCCATTAATTATAGCCTAAAGAGCACTCTAACGGCCAGTTAGACCTGTCCCTGACGGAAATGGAAGGTTTAGTGTCTAAGTGAGAATTTCAATAAGGCACGTTCAAACAAAAGCCATCCTGTTATTCTCGCTCGTGCATCCATTAGGCCGCTGAGAGCTCCTTTGTCAGCTGCTCCTTTATAAGCTGGCTTTTGTTCCATTTTCCCATTTGCATCTGTCTGTTAAGATGTCCAACTCGTCTAACATCTCAAGCACAGTAGCACCCGAGGACGATGGATCGTCGAATCTCTGGAAGTACATCGTCTATATAGTGGAGGGAGGTATAACTTCGTTCGCCAATATCTTCTTTTTCCTCGCTATCGTTTTCTATCGCGCACTTCGAACCCGTAAAGAATGTATCACTTTGTGTGCTCTAGCTTTCGCTGATGGTTTGAATGGTTTCGCTTACTTCATTTGCGGCATCTATCGGTCCTATTTAGTCGTTTCACACAGACACAATGAGCTTAATAGTCACTGGGATTGCATGTTGAAACCGCACAATCTCATCTGGGCGTTTAGCGACACCATTGCTTCGTTGATGCTTGTAGTGATGTCGCTAGATCGACTCATCTCTGTAGCTTTTCCTCTCAAGTACATAGGCATGACGTTGACCTATAGCTATGCGTTGGTGGGCTCAGCTTACGGGTACACCTTGCTTTCCGGCCTGTTCGCGATTTTCAAGTCCTCTACCCTCCCCGACATGAAACAATTTCCAGCTGTCTGCTTCACTTCTATGGCTATCGGTCCTATCTATAGTTTCTATCTGGCCACATTCTACATGTTCGGTCTGCTTAGTATCGTGATGTATGTGGGTGTTTATGTGGCCTATTTTCAAAAGAAAGCAGAGATTAGCCCCTTGAGTGGCAGCGATCAAGAGTCAAACCAGAAGCTGAGGCTGCAGCGAAAGTTCACCAAAAGTCTAGGGCTGAGCTGTGTGTTCACCTTTTTCTTGTACGTGCTACCCATGATGATGAATTCACTGTCCACCGCTATTGATTACAGTGCTACGGGACTGACTTTCATTCCGTTGTACGCTTTCATGTGGAGCAATCTGAATCCGTTCTTGAATGTGTTCATTTTCATGATCAGACATAGGGAGATTAGGTATGCCATGAGCAACTTGTTGCGTCTGAAACAGTTGCCAGCCGACACCCGACTGTGGAATATGGAGAGAACCAATAAGACAGTTCAAGCTAAGTCGAATTTGGGAACCAAAACTGGGGGTGGTCGGGCTGTTGTGACTGTGGGGCATAAATGACAAGTTTTGTTTCGAACCATTATAGCTATTTTCATATATCTTAGGTCCATGTCAGATTGAGAATGATTAGAACTGAACGAAATCAATCAGTTACTATATAATCTTTTGCAAATGACTGGGTTTTAACGTATCGAAACTTTCTGCCTCCGTTTCCGATATGTTCTGTATGGCTTTCCTATATGTTGTTTTCAGATATTTATTAGTTTAGTGCAGTAAACTGATAGACTGAAAGACTGCGTTATCTGAACATCTAAAACAACAAATTTTTAGTTTGCGACTGGTTAAAAACGCGTTCCTGAGGGGTCTGAAATAGCTGTCCGATAGGTCAGAAACAGCTTTCCAATATGTTTACCATTATTTTTTTGCTTTCGATAGGTTGGCCATCTACGCCATACGGTGTTGCGTACATTGCAAAGGGATAAGCCACTTTTCCCTGAATTTGAGCCCAATGTTTTGGTTGAAAGTAATTTTTCTGTCAGAAATTACGTTTTTCACCGGTTCTTATTACCTACGACTGGATCAGCTTAGTTTGAAAACTCTCCAACTATCAGCTTGCTGTAAGTAACAATTAATGTAGCAAGACAAAGGTGGTCCAATAATAAAAAAATCTGTCATTCCCAAAGAGGTTGGCTCCTTCAGGCAGACTCTATCCGCCGTCAACAATTCCTGGAAGAAATTTTGCATATTGAAATAGATGAAAGGCTTGTGTAGGATATGAATTACCTAACCTATCTGTTTACATAGTACGCATACACAACAGTATTTGATGTCATCTTAATCTATCTCTTGTGACGTGCGTACGTACGTTTGTACAATGTAGGTCTGTAAAATTTATGTAGTGAACCTGTAATAGATCTCAACTCATGTAACGTTCTGAGCGCTTATCAGCTGAGACATCAGACGCCGTTCTGTCCTTGAGTGTAGACAAGTTGTACGAATAAATTTGCATCAATTACCGGTCTGCAGAGCCAAATTCACTTAGTGTCAAAGTGCGCGGAACTGTCTGTGGCCGATTTCGATTGTGTAAAAACCAGTCTCAACCGGACAAAACAGGTCCCCAGTACTGTTGCATGCGTATACGCATTACGCATATCATTACGCAAAGTACGCATTGCATTTCAGAATGCGTATACGCATACGCATACGCATACGCATTTGAATTTTGTTACGCAATATTATTACGCATTCTGCCAAAAGTTTGCGTATTTTTGCGTAATGCGTATTGGGTCTAAAAATAGCTGTCCTTGCGAATGTCTTCAAAAATTACATAGTTCGATTTCTTACCAAATTGTCAGTTTTCATGAAGCTAGTGTTAAGGTAGGTCCCAACAATTTTGTGAGAAATTGGAAAGTTTTAGCTAAGCTGTGCCTACTCGATTTGAAAAGAGGGAACTCTCATGGCAGAAAGGAAATAAATGCGGGACAAATCGTCAAATTTTTAGTCTCCATGCTTTTGGGTAGCATCTGTTGCATACATGTAGCAGGTCATCCGCTGAAGGGGGAGGGGTTCCGTCTGGTCTGGTCTGGCGCCGGCTGGGGCGTCTGAGCCCAAATTTTGGGAGGGGGTTGGGCACTAAAAAAACGCTAAAAATCTCAAAAAATGGCAATTTTTTCAGCTAAAAATCGTAAAAAATCGCTGAATGGGCTTGCTAAAAGGTGCAGTTCACAGGCGATTTTGGCAATTTTTATGTCTGAAATGGCAAAAAAACGCCAAAAATGTGCTAAAAAATTGCTGCCAGGAAAATCAGAGGGCGTGGGAAAAGTCATCTTAGGGGGTCCCCATCCGGGTTCTGGCCTAAGTCGGGTGGGGGCAGATCTCCTCAGACACCCCTGTTACATGTATGTCAGGCAATCTGCTGTTAGTGGTTCCACATTATGTTTAATTTATATGTTTGAAAATGCTATTTAAAACTTTCTTTAGGTTTCCTTTGGAAATGGACATTCGGCTAATTAGTGAAGGGAAACGCATAAACATATGTACAGTATATACGGGGTACTGTATTGAAATTGTTTTAGGGCAGCAATCATCCTCGGGCCTTTAGTATGCGTCTGAAAAGCCTAGATTACAAAGTTAGAAAACTAAGAGCATAAATAGTAGTGTCAAAAAGGTTGTTTAGTGAAATTTCTGAATGTTTCTACGATTACGCATTACGCATACGCATTACGCAAAATACGCATTAGTTTTTGCAATGCGTATACGCAAACTCATACGCATTTGTAGTTGGAATGCGTATACGCATACGCATACGCATACGCATTTGAAAAATCCGGTATTAAACAACAGTAGTCCCCAGGCTGATTACATCAAACACTGCACTAGTTTGGAACAGATTTATGCAACTCATACTAATATAAATAGTATAAACAATGAATAAATAAACCGAGTTTTAACATCAAATAGTCTGAATTCCAAATCGAGTCGAAACTGTTTTCAACTTTTTCCCTCCAAGTTCATCGTCGATTCAGTCGCATAATCACAAGTCCTCTGATTAGGACGTAACCTTCCATATCAAAACTGTCCGACAGTTTTTGTTCGAATCTAGTTGCAAAGCCCGCCGACTTTCCCGACACCCGCCAGAAGGCTTCCTCTGGACAATAGACCCCTCTTCTTCGCTTTCTCATTAGACAGTCTCCTGATCTCAGCAAACAGCAGAAATCTCCCATTAAGCAAGGTTTTGTCTCTGTGCAGGTGCTGTTACATGAGTGGGTGCCTTCCAAACTTGTGGTCAACTCTGCAATTGAAATCAAACTTTATTATTCTGCTTGGAGCAAGAACAAAAAGGACAGAAATTTAGTTCTTCAAAATTTGCGCCACCCCCATGGCAGCGTACGTCTTGATATCTTATAACAGTCAGGCACTTAACGCCGTAACGTTCGGGGCTTGTGGTGGTACATACCATGTAAAGTACCGTATCATATACACATTCGGCCATTGTGATGTCCAGGGATGGATATTTTTCCGAAAGAAACCTCGGCCTGTTGTTTTTTTCGGTTTTTTTCCTAAATCGTGGAAAAAACTCCAGCCCGAGTTCTGAGTATCCTAGACTGGTTTTATGATTCCTAACGCTTTCTAGCGCCTTCCTGAGTCTTTTCAGAACAGAAATATCTGTCTTACATGAATAGTATACATATATCTAGAAACAGGCCGGAAACAGTGCCTGACAGGCTCCATCAATAAACGCTATATGCAAATTTGCTTACAGCAGTTTACCTTTTTGTTTTAGATTGCCAAATTTAGCATTTTCTGTTGTTTTACTAACAGTTTATAGCCGGTCTAGCCTATTATACATCTCAAAAGTCCATTTTTTAACTGAAAAATAACATAAATTAGCTATTTTTAGCTTGAGTTTTTTTCCGCGATTTATGTTTTTTCCGACCCTTAGGAAAAAAACCGGTTTTTTTATTTCGGAAAAACGGAAAAAACACTGGAAGAAAACACACCTCACATCCCTGGTGATGTCCCATATATGTATGGTACCGGTACAAACTGTTTTGCCTTGAAACAAGCCTCTAAATAATTTAAACACCAGGCACTTGTCACAGTTCTGGGTGCAGCAGTGTGCTAGATAATAAAACTAAAAGTTTATTCAACCACGACCGGACCAGTTTTTACCTGTCTCAACTTGTAAGTTGTCTCACTAAAAAGGTTCAAAAAAGCAAGCCGCCAAGATCTGGGCTAGAAAATAATGGCAATCTATAAATTTCTCTGCGGTTAAGTCCTGTTTTAGAGAGGCGTCAATTTAAAAGTATTTACGGCGCCAGTATGACCCAATAAGAGCGCTGAAATGCCACGCAAGAGTACCGAATCCAAGTGTAAAGTAATGCAATTTCGTCGGCTGTCCATCATTAGGCGCCCGGACAAAAGGTCGTCACAGTTACACGCAACTTGGTTGGTGCTCAGGCAAGTTGAGCGAATTTTTTGCAGCTTTGGCATTTTTGCGCAAACGTTGCAGAGAAAAAGTCGATTCTTTGCACCATTGATTGCCTGCATTCGTGCATACAGAAAGTCAAGATCCTTGTAATATCAAACAAGATCAAAGGGCGGAGAAAAACGAGAAAGGTGGACTGGCTCAACAAATCAGTGTTCTCTCCTTAAAAGCAAACTTTACTCCAATCTGGAATTTTTCCTAGAAGCTTGTTTAGAATCATGTTACAAAAACTGCTGCTAAAGATTAGGTGTAAATTGGCTCAAAGTAGACTATCTTTGATTTTCAATCTGTTTTAACAAAAAAGATGCCAAAAGCGAACTTACCACCAATACCAAAACACCTATTTATCTCAAACCCTTTCAGTTGTTGCTAACCCCCCTACTAAGCCCCTCAGGTGGACAAACAAAATCCGAATCATGCCGGTTGAAAGAAAATGTCAGTACAAACAACAACAAAATCTGCAAAAAATAACACGCTGAAACTTAGCAAAGCCATCATACCGGCAAAATATGCTACAGACAAGGTAAAACTATTTAGATAAATAAATACATTGTACTGCCAAAATTTGATTGCAAGCCTAATTATAAACCTTCTTTCCACTTCCCACATTTTCTACCTTTCTACCTTTTCACAAACCCCCTTTTGTACTGACCAGGTCCTTTAGGTCTGAAGTGCAGATGAAGATATCTGTCCATTCCATAAAACTTTTTCGACAGACATCCGGCCGCCTGTCTGGGGTCCAAATTGCAGCAGTAAGCTCCTTGTTCTTCAAACTGGCAGGGCGAATGGATGCATTCAATGTTGCACCGGTGACCCCTGGCTTCAGTGCTCTTTGCGAAGACAGAGAAAAGCAGGAGAACCAAATCCGAGCGCATTGATGACACGGCCGCCTTGGGGTAGACAGACAGGACGAGTGGTTTTAAAAGCGAAAAAGGGGAGAGGCGGCGCCGACCGACCGGCCACAAGACAGCCGCAATCAAAATTTATGTCGTGTAAACTGGTCTAATTCTAAAAACTCTCTGTCTACCCACAGACAGCTGATGCACACTCACTGAAGGTCTCTTTTTGTCAGGCAGACGCCGCAACGGCAACCTATGACGTGGTTGAGCTTTTAGTAGTTATGAAAGTCTTTTGACATGGTGTTGTCTAGGTTTGATTGGAGTAAGTTTAATGAAAGTGTAAGTGTAGATACGTGTAGTAGAGTGGAGATAGGTGTCAGTTCATAACAGTGAGTGTGAGTGTGAGTGTGAGCGTGAGCGTGAGCGTGAGCGTGAGCGTGAGCGTGAGCGTGAGCGTGAGCGTGAGCGTGAGTGCGAGTGCGAGTGCGAGTGCGAGTGCGAGTGCGAGTGCGAGTGCGAGTGCGAGTGCGAGTGTGAATGTGAGCGTGAGCGTGAGCATGCGAGGTGAGTGCGAGTGGGTGTATAGTGTACATAGGTGAAAGTTAAGTTTAGATGTTACAATGTAAGTGCAAGTGCAAGTGTCCATAGGTCTAAGTGTAGTTGAGCTACAAGTGTAGGAGTAACTTTACAAGCAACTGTAAACATTGGCTACGATTACCAATCTTGATCTATATAATGTGTCTTTGGACTAATACTTATGATACGCGATGCTCTAGAATTACGCACCAAACTCAGTTGGCATTACTTGACGAGCATTATACAAATACTTTATGTACTAAGACTGAGCGGACAATAAATCTTGACACAGAGAACGCCGAGAGCGAAAAGTTTCTGACCGGAAAAAGTGGAATTGGCAAAGAGACAGTGACTGGTCACACGCACCAGCACGCGCCAGACAAACAAGCCCACTCACCACATCTCTCAGAAACTGCAATAATTTATTATCTGCACTGCATTGCACCGAATTGAATCAAATTTGTGTCGATGCACAACAAATCGTGTTTGGGTGGGACACTAACAAAAGTGTTATAGAGATAAGTCTCCATTTGCTCCTGGATCGGTCCCTCCTATATGCCACCACAACGTTTCCTGGAAACAAAACACTCCAACATGTAACTGGGGTCTGAGGGGCTTCCCCGCACTTCCCCATGACGATTTTTCCGCCTCCGCCCTCCGTTCTTTTCTGCTAGAACTAGATCTGCCGTAACACCTTATAATGGGGGTGTACGGGGGTCTGGCCCAGGGTTGCCAGGTTGGGGGTTTTACCCCCAAATCTGGGGGTATTTTGCCACCATTTGGGGGTGAAAATTGCATCTGGGGGTTGGGGGTACAAATCTGGGGGTATTTGCAATTTTTTGGGGGTTGGGGGTATTTTGGGGGAATTTGCTAAAATTTAGGGGATTTTTTGGGGGTTTCGGGATTTTTAGAATTTTCTTCTTCGGACTAATGATCGAATGTTATTTTTTACCAGTGATGAATCAAAGTTCAACACATTGTTTGAAAAAATGTAATGCCATCGATCTGTCGACCAAAAAATCGAGGTTTGACATGCTGTATTCTGAAGAACTTTTATGAGGAACTTTCAAAACTCTACGTTAGAAATTCTTTTGCAACAGTGAAAAAAAAATAGAAATATTGAGTGGATACGCGGCATTATATAAAAATGTATACTAGAATCAACGTGAAGTAAACTAAAACCGTGTCATAACTTGAAACAAAGTTTTAGAAAATTTCATCCATAATTCTGTAATTTTCTTGCTGCCTGATGCCTGGTCTGATCGTAATTTGAGTGATTTGTTACAAAATTACAATTTACAATTTAGTTGTACATGTAATAAATTTAATTCTTTCTGCTTCTCACTATATCTATCTTATGCTGGAATGTGAAATTCAGCTTCCATCAGCTCTAAAAGTAGGTTTTAAATCTGGCGGGATTTTTGGGGGTATTTTGAAAATTCTGCGGTTTTCTGGGGGAATTTTTTCTCTGATTTAGGGTTTTTTTGGTCTGCAGACCTGGCAACACTGGTCTGGCCCCCTACCCGAGCTAGGCCAGACCCCGATCGGAGACCCCCTGTAACGAGTTTTGCGACCCGCTCCGATATTATGGCAGGTAATTTTTTGTGCAAACTTTTAAAATTTTTTAGAATCGCCTGTAAAACAGCAGTACTAGCTGTATTTCAGCACAAATTAGCGATTTTGGCTAAAATTGCAGTTTTTGTGCGGTTTTTACTTCCCAACCAACCCCAATGACCTGTTACATTCTAGAATAATACCTATGACTGATTCGTCAAAAGGCTGCCCTTATCAATGTGTGTTTTACTCTTTGTTCTACTTATTTTTTATTAAGACAGAGTTTATTAAGACCTTTTCCCCACTGCGTAAATAAACATGTTGACGTTTTCAAAGCACCATATGCACAGTAATTGCTTCCATTCAAGCTTAAGCTTAGTTTATAAACCCAGAAGACTGAGCACAAAATACACATAACAATTAGATTTTGCTTAATAAAGACTGCATTAGTTTATGAACTGTTTCCGGAAGGGAAAAGGGCCGCCTTCCGTCTTCCACGGAGTTAGAGAGAACCGTGGTTTATTAAAAAGCGGTTAGACAAAACGGATACTGTATTCGTCGTGATTCAGAATGGCAGAAAGCCGTCCGACTTCCGATGGTTTGGTAGGTTATAGTAATGTGTAGGAATGAACAAATGACATGCTGCAAAGAATAATTAGTAAACGCAACCATGACAGCAGCAGTAAAAATTGTAATCTTGCCAATTAGCCAGCCTGAACAAGCAAGCTTTGACCATTCAGAAGATGCTATTCCAGAGCAGCGTTCACCTTGTTCATTATGGTAAACCTAGTCAAAGCACTGCTTGTATGTCTAAGTCTAATTGTAATCGCAATATTCTTTCTTTGGTCATTGCTCAGCTCTATCAAGCAAGAGCCAAAAAAACCGAAGATACAATTCTATTTGCGCAAAACTCCCAAACAATCACAAACCAGAATTCTAATCATTGGCGGAAGGTCAAAAGTGTCTTACTCCAAAAGCATTCAGATTTTGTACCCAGACAACAGTGCAATTGAGAGCAGTGAACTTCCGTTCTCTCAACTAGACATGGCCTTGCCAGTGGATTATTGCTCGTTCGTGGCGGTACTCAGAGGTTCGGTGCTTGTAGTGGGAACTCACCGCAGAGGTCACCAACTGTGGCAAACTAATATAATCGATCCAGATACTTGGCAACATGTCAGAGGATCGAACCTGAGCAACAACCGTCCTAAAAGAGTCTGTCTGCCTGCCACCCAAACTGTTGTTGACAAACTACTCTATCTTTGTGGTGGAGACTTCAAGAAAAGTTGTGTGATCTTCGATTTGTTGAACAACAGTTATACTAATCTAGAAGCCAGTTCCATGTTTTCAGGTAAATTTATTCAAGGAGCGCTAAAGCTACATGTAGCGTTTGTAGCATTCTGTAGTAGGCTTGGGATCCACAGGGTGTCTAAAAATGGACATAGTTTGCTTTTACTGTCATTTCCGCAATCCAGATTGACACAGACTTGAGACTAGAGAAAAATTCCTGAACATCAATTATTTGAATGAGCAGATCTGCCAATCGGAAAAACAGATCTTCAAGATAATTCCTGTTTTTCTCTACATTATCGTAAAATTTCTAATAGTAGCGCTGCGATATTATTTTTTCGTCATTGCTTTTGATGCGCTATTATTGGAGCGTGCGCGTTTATTATTTCAATGCTTCTTTGGCCATCTCAAGTATCCTCATTTTTATGAAAATACAGGGTACTTTTGTCTTAAACACAAGCAATCTTTATATGAGTTTTAGTCTGACTAATGTTTGCAAACTTAATCAAAGAAAATTGTTTCAAACGGACAGTATTCTGTGTACAGTACAAACTGCGAACCAAGTACCATTTTCCGCTAATCAACAAAATTAGCGTACTTTTGCGAACGAGTACGGTTTTTGCGACCTGTTTGCAGACCTCAGCGATCTTGCCAACTTTTGCGAGCCTTTGCGACCTCTTGCGGACGCAAGCTATTACTTAATCGAACAGCTGCACCAGGCGTAGGGATTAGCCGTAGCTTGCTAAGACTGTGTAATTGGCCTGCCCATTCCCCTGGCCAGGTTTTGGGTACAATGGCGTCTGCTCTTCGCCCTGGCCAGCTTGGCTTTTACAGAAAAATGACATTATATGAAAAGGCTAACAAAATGATGGAGTTAGATTCACAGTGCCTGCACTACTCAGTGTCAAGTGAAGGCCGACAATAAACGCCCTAAGTTGTTGCTGTATTTGATTGAGGCTCTGTTTGGCCGAGAGCAATTGTCTAGCTGTACCATAGCCGGTACTGCTAAACGGGTCTTTGCTGATAGGATTAGCCAGGTGTCTAGCAAATTAGATCCGGCGAAGGTCAAGTATTGTGAAGAGATTGTTTACGGGTTGATCCCTTTTACTGCGCATGAACGTGCCGGCACTGAGACCGAGTCTGTAGGTGTGCAGAATAAGATTAAAGCAGCCGTTCGCAGAGATACTGATGCTAGCTTTAGAAAGAAGTACTGTAAACTTCTTGAATCATAAAAAAATCAGAAAATACAGTACAAATCACGAACAGAATCACAAAGATCGCCCAACAGGCCTGACTGGCTCGCTAAAAAGGTATCTCATAACATGCGAAGTTTGCTATTAGCGAGCGATAAACGAGGTTGCTGCTGGGCGGCCGGCCGCTGAGTTCGGCAGTTTAATAGAGCCTGCCGTACTAGCTCGCTAAAGTTCGGTGAGATTAGACAGCTGCTGGCTGGCCACTGGTCACTTGCCCGGCAAATTAGATCAAATTACAATGACAGCTCGGTAAGGTTTGGTAGTGGCGAGCCTGGCTTGCTAATCGCTCGCTAAACAGCTGCAAGTCGAGAATTAGGCTAGGGGCCGCGTGCGGAGCTTGCGAACATTAGCAAACGTGACTTAGCGGACTCTTGCGGACGCTTTGCAAACTGATTGAGTTACCCAGGCGATATTTGCGAACCACAGTGGTCTGTCGGGTGCCGCGAGCGCCGCCTGGTTGCAAACCTTTGCGATCTACCCATGTATAAAGATATGGCATTTGCGAACCAATAATTGGCTTCTGCGGAAAATGGTACTTGGATCGCAATTTGTACTGTACTTTGGAAACA
Source organism: Sabatieria punctata (assembly GCA_030248155.1). NCBI lineage: Eukaryota > Metazoa > Nematoda > Chromadorea > Araeolaimida > Comesomatidae > Sabatieria > Sabatieria punctata. The sequence goes on from JASANB010000445.1 coordinate 84,148, forward strand.
CCTACATACAAAGCGTTGATAGTAGTGCGCGTGAGAGTGCTATTATCAAGAATGTATAAGGGAAGAATGTTCCACTGCGCGGCCGGCCGCTTGCGGCAGCGTGGCCATGCGCTGCAACAAAATTTCGGGAGGGCGACCGAATTTCGGTCACCCTCCCGAAAAACTCTTAGGCGCCGTATTGCAAGCGAACCCGATTTTGGCCGCTCGCGAGAGTTTTTAACAAATTCAGCAGAGTTCTCTAGGAAATAATCAGCTGATATCCGGCTGAAAAACGGATAGAAACATGTATTTAAGATACTAGCTCTACTAGTATATACTGGTATGCGTTACTGATGACAAAACTAACGCACAGAACACACACACACGCAGCCAAAAATTGTGCATTTTCCTTGCTTGCTTCTATTCTTTTCTACTATGATTGACTTTACAAGCATGTAACTCAGATCTAAAAATCAGAAAAGGCTATACGTAGCTTTCAACTGATTAAAGTAGAACCTTTTCGTTAATAATGATTTGGGTCCATCCACTCTAACAAAAAGAAATCGCTGTTGGAGTATGTCGAAAAAAGACGCTAAAGACGAGTCTGTGTGTTTACGCAAACTTTCAATTGTTGTATAGCAGCCAGGGATGAGGGGGAAACGGCGTTAAGAAAGAAGGACGCCTACCGCTCAAATCGTGCGGTACATTTTCTTTGCAGGCGCAAGAAATACCATGTTTTTTTAGAAGAAATTCGTTTTAGGAGGGACGATCCCTAGTGGCTGAGTAACGAACAAAATGAAATGTTATTATTGTATTATATATTATTGTTATATTATATTTCCCTCAATTTGTTTTAGCTTTCTTGCTTAATCTTCGCTCTCAATAATCGTGATACGACAATGAGCGGCCACGAGCGGCCAAAATCGGGTTCGTTTGCAATACGGCGCCTAACAGTTTTTCGGGAGGGTGACCGAAATTTTGTTGCAGCGCATGGTCACGCTCTGCCAGCGGCCGGCCGGGCAGTGGAACATTCCTCCCTTATGTATTCTTGCTATTATTAGAAGGGCGCTACTATTACACATAAAATAGCACCATAGTTTTGTAGCAGTTGTCCAAATTTCAGGTCATCGAGAGAACATTTTGCAGAAATGACAGCAAAAAAGAAAGGTTTCCATTTTGACGCTGTTTCTATAGGTATTAAAATTACATATTTAACGTACTCTTGCATTTATCAGGATTTGGTCAATACTAGTCCACCAAACTTCTAGGACTTGGGCACATATGTTCGAAATTTCAGCAAGTTCTTACGAAAATGTCAGCAAAAAGATTTTTTGAGACCTGTAGCTACGCTTTATTTCAGGCATACATTCAGGTACATGTAACAGGGGGTCCTGGGTCTGCCCCCCCCCACCCGACTTAGACCAGACCCCCTCCGAGACGATTTCGCCGACCACCCCCCCCCCCGATTTTTCTGGAAAGTAAATTTTTGAGCAAACTTTTGCAATTTTTTCGCCCAACCCCCTCGCAAAATTTTGGCTCAGACTCCCCCCCGACCGGCGCCAGACTCCCCCTCAACTCCCCCTTCGGCGGATGACCTGTTACGAGTATGGTTTCAGGCTTTGCTTTCACTAACTGTATTCTGCTATTTTTAGGCACACTCGAAGTTGCCTCAGTTGTCGTCAATTATACACTGTACCGTTTTAAGATGCACCAAATGCGTTTTAAGATGCATTTTGCGAGAAAGTCAGCTTTGGTGCCGAAGAGAGGGGGCAAGCAGGGCCATCTCACGGATCTGGCTGATATTTATATCTATTAAAATAGAGCACAGTCGAAGACCAACGGTGCATGCCCGGCCACCAGCAACCCCCTAGAACCGGAGCTACACCCCCTCAAAGTTGGGTCGGCAGCAATTTTCGGGCTCATTTTAATAGCTCTGACACCCTCCATTCAAACGATCACCCTTCATTCGTTTCTTAAGCTAGGATCTCGACTCGCATATGGTTTTATAGCTGGCCCAATGGCCTTTCATTTTCTGGTACTCCCGTTTCCAGATCGTGGCTGGTTACCGAGATATTCGCCGAAAACTGCGAAATTTCCACAAAATGCCACTCCGTTTTTTTTCGAAAAATCTTTATAACTTTTTGTGCAAAGGCCCTGCCAAGCTAATGTTTTAACAAAAGTTAGGCATGAGTTGGCCAAACAAAGTGAGCGCCCAAAGTGTGCGGTTAGGGGGGGAGGGGGGTGTTTTGGCCTCTCAAAAGTGTTCGAAAAAAATTTTTTTCTGCAAAGCTTAGTTGTTAGCACACTGTTATATGCAGTTTTGTGTGCTGAGTTCGAAAATGCATTCAGTTTAGCTAGATTCGCTCTGGATCGGGAGAAATTGGCGTCCAAATTTGAGACCAACCCTTTTTCTTGACTGGCACTACTCGCTAGCATGACCATTAACCGCGGTGCAATGCAGTTTTTCTTACGTAGTTTTTGCTGCTGATTCCGAAAATAACTTTATTTTTGCTCTACGTTGCCTACTTTTGAAGATATCGGCATTTTTATGATTTGGGAACAAAACGGCTGCACTTGCTATAACATGCTCGTTTGAAAGGTGGCTCAATTCAGTCGCATCTAGAGTACAGAGCCATAAAAAATTATATCACCTAATGCAGTTTTTGCCGCTGATTACGAAAATGACAACTGTTTTTCAATCTGACCGCTCCTGAGCCACTTATGTAATTTTTATGCCCTGGTACTCAGACAATAAGTTATCTGTCAAATATGGACGTAACGTGGTATCTATCTGGTGCAGTTTTCTCCGCTGATTCAGAATATTATCATATTTTTGCGCTACGGCCACTCTGTCGCAAGTTATGGACCTCCAAAGTTTCATTTAGAAACATGCCGTGAGAAGCCGTAATCCTAAAATAAATGTTCAGCATTCATGCATTTCTGAAATGAACCTTTTGTCAGTCAATAGTGTACCCGACCTATTTTGACCCGCTGAGTTCAAAAATGGCGTTTGTTTTTCTCTACTGCTGTTCAATTTTGAGATATTACTGATCAAACAAAATTTGCATTAATATTCATATATCTCCAAAACGAGTAACTATAGATTAAAACAAACGCCATTTTTAAACTCAGCGGGTCAAAATAGGTCGGGTACACTATTGACTGACAAAAGGTTCATTTAAGAAATGCACGAATGCTGAACATTTATTTTAGGATTACAGCTTCTAACGGCATGTTTCTTAATGAAACTTTCGAGGTCCATAACTTGCGACAGAGTGGCCGTAGCGCAAAAATATGATAATATTCTGAATCAGCGGAGAAAACTGCACCAGATAGATACCATATTATGTCCAGATTTGACAGATAACTTATTGTCTGAGTACCAGAGCATAAAAGTTACATAAGTAGCTCAGGAGCAGTCAGATTGAAAAACAGATGTCATTTTCGTAATCAGCGGGAAAAACTGCATTAGGTGATATAAATTTTTATGGCTCTGTACCCTAGATGCGACTGAATTGAGTCACCTTTCAAACGAGCATGTTATAGCAAGTGCAGCCGTTTTGTTCCCAAATCATAAAAATGCCGATATCTTCAAAAGTGGGCAACGTAGAGCAAAAATAAAGTTATTTTCGGAATCAGCAGCAAAAACTACGTAAGAAAAACTGCATTGCACCGCGGTTAATGGTCATACTAGCCAGTAGTGCCAGTTAAGAAAAAGGGTTGGTCTCAACTTTGGACGCCAATTTCTCCCGATCCAGAGCGAATCTAGCTAAACTGAATGCATTTTCGAACTCAGCACACAAAACTGCATATAACAGTATGCTAACAACTAAGCTTTGCAGATAAAAATTTTTTTCAAACACCTTTGAGAGGCCAAAACACCCCCCTCCCCCCCCTAACCGCACACTTTGGGGCGCTCATTTTGTTTGGCCAACTCATGCCTAACTTTTGTTAAAACATTAGCTTGGCAGGGCCTTTGCACAAAAAGTTATAAAGATTTTTCGAAAAAAAAAAAACGGAGTGGCATTTTGTGGAAATTTCGCAGTTTTCGGCGAATATCTCGGTAACCAGCCACGATCTGGAAACGGGAGTACCAGAAAATGAAAGGCCATTGGGCCAGCTACAAAACCATATGCGAGTCGAGATCCTAGCTTAAGAAACGAATGAAGGGTGATCGTTTGAATGGAGGGTGTCAGAGCTATTAAAATGAGCCCGAAAATTGCTGCCGACCCAACTTTGAGGGGGTGTAGCTCCGGTTCTAGGGGGTTGCTGGTGGCCGGGCATGCACCGTTGGTCTTCGACTGTGCTCTATTTTAATAGATATAAATATCAGCCAGATCCGTGAGATGGCCCTGCTTGCCCCCTCAAAGCTGACTTTCTCGCAAAATGCATCTTAAACGCGTTTTTGAGGGCTAATTTTGCTAAATTTTCTTACCCTGGTTGGCCAGCGGCCCAACCAGGCACTTTCAAAATTTTACACCCCCCCTTTCCAAAATCCTGGATACGCCACTGGCTAATGATACTTTAGTGTTAAAGTAAACCGAATTTCTGTGTCACCTGTAAAGCCTCCAAGAGCCCTCAGCAGTAGCAGGAATCCGTTTTATTACGAAGTGCAGAATAATAAAAAATCCCTCTTGATCACTGCCAAAATCACTGTTTTGATTTTGAGAGCCAATATCTCAGGAACTAAGCAGAGTACATTAATGAAAATTTCAGCAGTCTTTTAAGAATTTATTTATCTTTCATTTAAAAAAGGTTTCATTCAAATCGGTTGAAATTTGCGGTTGCTACAGCGAAAAATCTGCTGGGTTGTTTTTTTGGCACACCCTGTATATGTACTGTGAAGTTTCATTTTGTTCAGAAACTATTCATTTCCAACTGTTTCAGGGGGCTAGGGGTCCTCCCAAGAAAAAATAGGAAAGAAATCCCCTCCTTGTCCCCAGATACAACTACGTCGACAGTCCGGTACAAACAAAACAAACTAGCTCGAAATCACTATAGCTTTAAAAAGTCGCATAAATGGCGTTTGGTAACGGAATTTGGTGTTTCCTTCCGCTGCTGATACTTTAAGACAAGTCGGTGTTTTTAGAGACCCTTTCCGTCATTTTTTGTTTGTTTTAGCTCTAAAACGCTATTTGACAGGCAGCTTAGAGCGACTTTTAGTCTGACTATTAAATACAACGTGCTAAAAACGCATTTCCAGCTGTTTAGGAGCTTTTTAAAATGGGCACCCCTACCTGGTCGAACCTCCCCGGACCTGTTCTGGTACATGTATGTATGAACTCTGTAGTACGTAAATCTTGTAGGAGGAATGCTAAAATTTTAGTTTTTCTAAACTCAATCCCTCTGCCGTTCCTCAATCTTATGAAGTATGAACTTTCTGATAATACAGTTTGTCCTAAAAATTGAAGAAACATGTCATTTTGCAGCCGTTTCCGCGTTTTCAGCGTTTTGACTACTTCAGTTCAAATACAATGTGATACTGTACATAGTTGCGCAAAGTGCAAAATTTTAACACTCTTATAAAACAAAATACCGCCATATTTGTGTGATGAGATAAGAAATCAAAACTCCACGCCTACGCGAAACACATTCCTCTAAAGTAACCAGTCATCAACCCACATCCTGTTTAGCGGCTTAAACGTACACTAGGTAAACTTTTTCAAATTTCCTCCTAATCTGTGTTCACATCCTTCCTTTCACTTATAAACAACAAATTAGCTGCTGACGTACTACTATAGCTATTGACCTTCGGCGTAAAGTGCAGCTGAACTTTCCAAAAATGGCGACATTTATGGGAGAAACAGCAGCTCCAGCCGCCGACCAAAGTCCGGCTCTCCCCACGTAGCGACTGTTTACGTGTCTGGTTACGCGTTTTTTTCTTGTTTGTCTCACAAGCCGCTCAAAACACGTCTGCTATAAGGTTACGGTACGGTCGCTGCCGCCGTCTCCTATGGCTCCAAGACTAGTAGTATTCTCTCTACTACTACCACTTATTTTTGGAGCCATATGCTTCTTCAAGATTACTCAGTAAGTCGTTCTTTCTTTTTAGGCTTCTTTCTTCTTAGTTCTTTCTTCGTTCGTAGGCTGAGATAAAAAGTATGGGAGAGGAGGCCCATTTCATTACCCGTCGAATACCCTCATTTTAATCCTTGATTCTAAGCTTAGGCTTTTCCCCTTTCTTTACATTTACCAAAACCAGTCAGACATGGGTTTCATTCAGGTTGAAGCTAATTTGTCCGCCCCGTTACTTTTCCGGCTTGTCAAGTGTCTAGTTAAGGTGTTTGTCTTTCATTGGCGCGTAGCATTGCGGTTAGTGCATAGGGCCGGAAATCCAAAGCTACTGTGTTCGATCCCCAGCTATGCTCTTGCACACACCTAACTTTTTCACCTTTCTTTCGATTTAGACTCAGGCGTAAAGCTAGGCTTAGGCTTGGGCTTTACGAAGACCAGCTTTTGCAAAGGTTATTTGTCGGTCGACTGATCGGTGTATAACCGCACTGTCGGGAATATGTGGGCACTACTAAAATCGATCATACGTACATGGGCCGGAAAATGCGTTGGGGCATACATGTCGCTGGGTTATTCCGCTGGGGGGAATTTTGCTGAAAAATCGGGCTTGCGGGCCGCGCCCCCCCTTTACCCTCCAACGACACGACGCAATGTATGCATTCGGGGTAGTCAAAATCCGAAAAATTGCGGCTGTGCCTATGCGCCGGGGTAATTTGGCCAATTTGGTGGGTTTGGTTGTTTGGGGTTAAGTTGAGCCCAAGTTTGGAGGTGGGAAGAAAACACCTGTACCCCCGTGGCCCGTGCATGAAACCGATCAAAAATTGTTAAAAATCGGAATTTCGTAATAATCCCTGTTTTTTTGTAAAAAGTAGCTGAGAAGCGATATTTCTTAAATGCCGTACCCATTTATACATTCTAATAGACTTACTGTAACAATTTCAGCTCAGTCAGCTGCACATATTCCCGCGGCAGAAATGAAATCACGTGTGGGTAAGCAATTACAGTAATCAACTACCGTACTCGATTACAGTACTTTACTTACTAATTTTAGAAGGCACAAATGCAAAACACACAAACCAGATTTGATGTTCGGCAAACTTCCCAAGGGCGACTACCGTATGGGAAAGTACTGTACACATCAGGGCGAACCGTGGTTTGATCTGTACAAAAAAATCGAACTTAATGCTATGTATGGCAATGGTTATTGGCACAACGAGAGCCCGATATGCGACGCGGGTTGTAGAAAGTGAGAAAAACGTTAATAAATCACAACAAGTACGTATGCTTTATGAAATTTTCAGATCATTCGCTCTGCATTTTGGCGTTAGAAGCAAGGGCTGTGTGGTAGTGAAAGAGAGAAACTGTTTCCATAAGTTGGTAGCTGTTTTCAACGAAACTTCGCCGGTGAATGTAACACTAAAGCAGTGTCCATCTATGGAAGAATGCAAGAATTTCAGCTGTGACGTCAGAACTAATCTTATTGTGCGAACACAGCTCTTGTTTACACAGTTGAGATCCACAGATTGAGTAAACTGTTTGCAGTATAGCGTTTAAAAAATAACGAGCGTATTTTCAAATCAAAACTGAAAAGCAAACGTCAAGAAATAACAAATCATTTAGGACGCACAACGAAAGGTCTCTTGAACCTATTCCACAAAAAGCAGGCAGTCCACACAACTCCCAAAAATAGTAGCAAACCTATTATAACAGTCAAAATATACAAAAACACCTGAGTAACTGCTGCGAACTCTAAACCAATCGCATTTCTGGCCTTATGTCTCAGCTGAAAACTACAATTACTTTCCTTATTACAACAACAATCCACGTCTTCTTCATCGGCTAAGTTGCAATCTTCATTCCAAGCCTTACACATGTCAGCTCTCGCTAAGTCTCCATTCTTGACACAATCCCAATTTTCAGTCACCACATTTTCTCCATCCACCTCTGACTGTTTCAAATTGACATAACACCAGTGTCCTTTACAGAAAACCTGATTTTTAGGCACGGCGGGAGTTTTAAACATAGCTCCCAAACTAGCCCAAAAGCCCGGCTTGGCTGAGATGAGTGAGAAATTATTCACCGGGCAGGTGATTTGCTTTAGATTTGAACTTTTCTCCGTCTGGTTTTCGGGGGTGAGTGGTTTAGCAATGGTTGTCATTTTAGGACTCGTTGGGTTGCTTAAAATAGTAGTAGTAGGATGCCATAAATCTACAGCAACGCTATGAACTGCCCAAGCCCTTTCCGCCAAAGTTTCATTGTTGCAGTTCTTAGTAAAGCAAGCACAAGTGGTCTTTGTTAGATTCTGTTCGTTTTTGTAGACCACCAAACAGTTCTGTTCGCCGGTAGAATTGAAGACCAACTCGGTTGAATTGTTCAAGCTACCGAATGTCCCGAAAGCGCAGTCTTGTTTCTTGCTGATTTCGGCTCCGATTTGACTGACTTCAGCGATGCAAAATTCGCCGGGACAAGGGAGAGGTCTTTTTATGGGCCATTCCGATTTATAGCGATGGCAGTCCAGACTATTGATTGGCAAAATTTGATGCGCAAATATAGAAGCATAAGCAAAGTGCAAAAGATACATGGTGTCTTCGCCAAAGGGATTAGGTTGTAACAAGCTTAGCTATGGCACGGACTGGCCTGGTTGGACCACTTTGAGTTTTTCTGCTTAATTGCTTCCTGCTATTTAGCTGCTTCCGTTACTAAGAAATAAACGGTTGCTATGTATGCTGCTCTTTTGAGTCATGGCATATCCACTTATCTGATTCACAAGCAATGTTGTGCCGAACGAAAATTTTCCGAATTTAGTCAGTAAAAGTTGGTTAAAACTTTTCAAATTTGAATTTAGTAAGTAAAAGTTAGTAACTAAATTCGCTCTCTGAGTTTGATAACAGACAACAAGCGAAAACTTAGGAGTACCATAAAAAACAACCAGTGGCGTATCCAGGGGGGTGTAGGGTGTGCACATCCCCCTTTGCGGTGGAGGTAGGAAGAAAAAGTCTGTCAAAAATATAAGAAACTAATGAATTATGTACTAAAACTGTCTATTTTGTGCTGAGAATGCCTTTTAAATGCGTTTTTAAAGGCTAAATTTTCAAAATTTTCTCGCCCTGGTCGGGCAGAAGCCCAACCAGGCCATTATAAACTACTAAAACTTGTAATTTCTGTTAATTTTAAGCTCGGAATGCGTTTTAAACGCGTTTTTAAAGACTAATTTTGCTAAATTTTCGTACCCTGGTTGGGCAGCGCCAGCGGGCCAACCAGGCACTTTCAAAATTTTACACCCCCCCCTTTCCAAAATCCTGGATACGCCACTGAAAACAACTCCCATCACAACCGAAAAATGCACTAATTTTTGATAACCCTTTTTTATGTTAAAAAGTTCCACTTTAGTTCCTTCATTTATGTTCCATTTATGGAAGTGGTGCTCTATCTATAGTAACTTTCGCGCGCTTTTGCTGTGCTATATAATATCGCAGCACTGTCGGTGTTCGCTTGTAAAGTTTTAAAATTATTTGCCGATTTAAACGAAACCGTATGCGCATTTTCCACACCATAGGGGGCGCGTGACTTTGTTGTGTTTAATAACGGGGTAAACCTAGTGGTCATAATGACAGATTACGTCGCGTATGTATTATTACATGGTAAAAAAGTTTATTCCCGCGCTGCAGAGAAATTGCAGCCCAGAATAAAGACTGCAAATCACTTGCACAATAAACTGTGAATGACGAAAATATCCTTCTCCCATCAATGCCACCAGAAACGCCATTCTTTTTCGTTACATCACAGCCTGCTTTGTCACTTGATCGCAATAATAATAATTATTATAATAAATAATCACATAATCAGAAAGGACAGAATACCGCCATCTGAACAGAGTTTCTACAGAATATACAGTGTCTTATTAGCAGACATAGACTAGCATTGCGGCTGAGGGGTGGTAAATTTTCAAATCCTTAGCGAGCTGATGGGATTGAGAAGATAGTGAGCCAAAAAAGTCACATTTTTTTACAAAAATCAAGGTTTTTAGGCCTATTTTTCGTTAAAATAGGTTAAAATAAGCTATTGTGAACACATTTACTCCAAATCTGGGTATTCTTTTTATGTTAAGTTTTGAGACAAAATTTTTCCTAAAAATTCCTGAGGGGTGGGGTAGCTGCGGCCTTAAGGAGCTAGGTCAGAGCCTGAGGGGGTCAACCACTCAAGCAGCCCCCTTTGTCCATATGTCTACTTAGGTAAATCAGAGTCTTTGTAGCGTGTGGTGCTGTATCCATAGTTGATTCAGTTCGTCTGAAGATTTCAAAAACGTAAAAGTGCAGAAGTTGTTGGCGCATACAGATCGGCTCAAATGGCTCTAACAAAGGGGAATCTCGATTTCGAATTTATTGAAACAACCAACCAAATTAGTAGCAGCGTTGTGCAGCTAAATTCTACGCCTGCAATAGTTATGTTGCCAAGTGCGCATAGCATAGCCAAATTCGCATACAAATGTTCGCAAAATTTTTCAAATCCTTCTGTTGCTTGTGCGCACGCGTCGTCTCAACGCCCCTGAGCGGGCGCGCATTCGCAGGCAGCCCGCGGCGCAGCACAGGCACCAGAGAATTGAGCGGCAAATTCAAACGTGCGAAGGCGGCCGATCGCTCACGGAACCTGCAACATGTGCCAAAACCAAACCAAGCCAAGCGACAACCATACACCTTTCTGTGCTACCGTGCTTGTAGTATCCGTCCATACACTTATCGGAGTCCGTTTGGGGTTTTTTGAAGAGTGAATTTCGTTGTCTTTTACTTTCCCTCACTTTTTCATGACCAATTTTTTAAAGCTGCCTCTTGCGACCTTATACCAGCGTTAGATTTGGACTTGTTGAACTTCCAAAATGTTAGAAAATGAAGTATAACTCATAAATTCTCTCTGACGATTCTCGACCTGCCCCTTCAGCCACTACCTCTACTGTTATGCGTACTAATAAAACAAGCCACAAGAATATAGTGAGAGCAGTGTCCATGCATGCAGCCCTCCTTGATACCACATCAAAATCCGTTTACAGTAGAATGTCTATAAATGGACGTCTATAAGTTGGACGCCTCCGTAAATGGACGCTTTCCTTGTCAACGTACTGTACTTTCAGCTGGATTCCAGTGATGTATTGTTACATCTAGGACAGCGCAACGGCTACGGCGCAAATTATTGTATTCAAATTCGGCACAACCTGACTGACTAACCAAACAAAATTTGCACACCAAAAGCGATCAGAATCAGCACGTCGTTTGCACACCCACACGCATAATTAACAAACACACAAACAAACGCACAGTAACAGCAAAGTTATTATTTTCTCTTTCTAGTTTTTTTAACATTCGAACGTGGCCTGTCCCGTACAGTCTTATGAATTCGACGACCCGATCTGCGAGCGCTGACAACAGCACAGCCACTACTGAACATGAAACTGATCTGGTTTCCTCGGCTTTTGCACAGATCGAGGCGTTGTTGGAAGCGAGTGAGGCCAGCCAACACACTATCGCTGTTATCATCGCCGAGTCGTTGAATAAAATTGGCCACCGACTCCAGCACATCTTATCGGAGCTCGTCTCCTGTAACGTTGGAATCATACAGTAAACTTTGACCGGGTACCGGGTCTTTCCGCATAAACGCCCCAAATAGTGGCCCCTGTGCGATTGGAAAGCCTTTCCAAATAAAATGGAAAGAAAGGTGAAAAAGTTAGGCATGTGCAAGAGCGTTAATTACCTAAGTTAAAAGTTAGGTATGCAAAAGCCCATCGGCGGTTATTCAGATTAAACATTTTGACCTGGAGGAGATAAAAAATATGATGAAAAATGGGCTAAAACCTAAAAAATCGCGGCTAAATGCATGAGTTTTAGTATACAAACATGATACTATCGGTTTTTGTAAAAAAAATCAGTCCAAAAAAGTTCAAATAACAGAGAGACAGCGCTCAGCCAGAGAGCAGTGTTGCCATTTCGAAATAAACGACCATGTATAGTAGTTTTCCAAATAGCCGCCCGTGGGCATTTATTGAGATTAGAATTCAAGTTGTGAAAAGTGCCAGAACTAAATAAACGCCCATCGGCTTGTTTACGGAAAAACCCAGTACTTACATATCAGCGACGATTTTTACATATGTGTACACTATAAGGTACCGATCCGATACCATACTGAAAGGTACCGACCGATCGCCTCGACCGAGGCCTCAGGTGATACCGAGTTTTACCATACAACTATTCAACTGCAGAAAATAGCAAGCCACCTTTTTTCTTTCTGTCGTGATCTTCTTGAGGGTCACTGCTGGTCTCAGCCGGTCCTTCTACTTCTGCTACAGTTGAGCTGGTCAGATCAGTTGATTGGAGGTTTTCGGAGAATTCAATCGGGTCGACGGCTATTGTTTTGTTGAGCGGCTGGAAATAGTCGGCGTCTTTCAGCTCTCCCGAACCAACGTAGTACAACAGCCTTCTGTCAGAGATTCGGCATCGAGGGAACACTGGGCATGGCAACCCATCGAAATGGATTAAGACCGCACATTGGTGTTTGCAAAAGCTGCCCAAACTGCCAACAGGACACTCGCATTTTCCGGCAGCCAAATCAACGAGGTAAGAGTGATTTGGTACGGTTGCGCTCGACACAACGAATTCGAACTTGGTGCCGGCTTCAGACCGGCGAATGTCCTTAGCTGCTAGAGGAGAGGCACCGGCGATTGTACGTAACAGTCTGTAGTTCTCGGACCGGTCTGTGGTGGCAGCACTGCACAACCGCTTGTCCGTGTGTTCTTCGACTTTTGTGCAGATGTTGTCCAAAAGAACTACTCTGTTGTAGGCCTTGACTCTCTTTAAAATCATTTCCGTGAAGACTCGAAACCAGGCTTCAGCAACGTTGTTCGTCCGATGGCCTCTGATAGTCTCATCTTGAAGCGCCAAGCACCAGTCTTCCCGACGAGCCCAGTACTGCTGCAGACGGTTCATGTAGACCTCGTATGCAGCACCCAGAGCACAAGCCTAAAAATAGCAGAAATAAACTAAAACAGTTTGAGAAAGGGAAGTACAGCCACCAGGTCGACATATATGTAGTCGTATGAGCTGAGCTACGGGTACACGTACAGTATCTGCGTCGAAAAATCACTGAGTGCTTAATCACCTCAGAATACAGAATTTCGGCCTCTTCTACAGTCTTAGCCCACAGCACTTTCTGGAAGGCGCGGAACAGGTCGGTCTGCAGCTGAACTCCCGGCAGAGATTTTTGCGATCGAATCCAGCGCCACCATGCCTGCAGAACGTGAAAGATACAGAGTAACAGTTTTGACTCTTTCCATACCTAAAACCGATTGTCTTTATGTACAACATATACGTATTAGCGGGAATGGTTTGCTTACATGATGAAGAGCATTGCGTTCACTGGTACAGTCGTCCGTCATGAACACATCTGGCGCACCCTTCCCTGCAAACGGTTTGGCATCGTAGCAACGCAGCGCCGTAAACGTTTGGATCGCAGTTTTCATGGCTCGATCCAGCAAGCCGAAAGCAAACGAAAACGATGCTTGAGATTGGCTTTCGGTGATCACAGCTCCTAGCATAACGGCGCCTGTAACAAACATTAACTAGAATACGAACAATACCTGGGACCCCAAATACGCATACCCAATACTTGCATACAATAAATATACGGAGAATACTGACCTGCGCTCGATTTACATGTGAGTGGCGTGAGTAGGGATGCAACCGAAGTTCGGTATTATTCGGTATGAACCGAATAATTCGGTTACTAGTGCTATTCGAATTCGGTATTCGAATTCGGTATTTTTCAAACCGAATAATACCGAATAATACCGAATATTGTAAAACCGTTAAAATTACACTGTTTTGCTTAAATTTGCACAGAAATCACCAAGATATTTCTCTATTGCATCTCTCTGTTCATTTACTATGCTAAAATTTTGGCAAACAACAACTATTCATGCGAGAAGTTAACGAACTTCAAGGTTTGACTTAATAATAAACAACCACATTTCGGCCTTTTCAGTTCCCAGTAGACTACGTTGTCAGCTTTCCACTTTTTACCTAAGCGTTTGTATTACGTACCAATTATGTATAATTGGTCCCACCTATCTTGTCAAACGATCATCCAATAGTTGTACGCCTAAGATGCCAGCTCCGGTGCTTACAGTAGACTGGATTGGATACTCCCTTACTTCAACTTTCTGTATGTGTCTGCGATTTGCGCGTAAATATACTCCTGTTATCCGCCACATGACGGATAATTGAGAAGGCCCATTCGCCCAACCCGCTGTCAAACCCAACTTTTAGCTTCGGTTTTAGGCTTGCGCTTAGGGTTAGGTTTAGGCTTAGGGGCAAGTTTTTTTTATGAAATTATGAGGGTAGGGTATACATTTAATGGAAAGTGTCTTTGTGCTGTGACTTCACATAATTAATCAGAGCACTTGTGGCCTGATTCGCGCCTCTTGAAATTGTTTGCTTAATCTTGCATTTGCCCTTGTTGTTTTAGTTACAGGCATGTAGGTAAAGAACGACCAAATAGGGCTTGTTTTAGTTACAGGCATGGTTAAATCTATAACATTCAAACAATACGTCACTCTACAGCATTTTTAGCATTAAAAAGTTTAGCAAAAACAAGCAATATTAGTTGGACAGTAAATTTTTTGCATTCTGCGCCGGCAAATCATCAATATTCGGTATTATTCGGTATAATTCGGTATTATTCGGTTCCGAAAATCCGCTTCGGTATTCGGTATTCGGTATTCGGTATTTTTGTATTCGGTTGCATCCCTAGGCGTGAGACAGTTGCCGGCATTATCCACAGAACCTGTTGAGTCGACAAATACGACCTCACCAGCTTCCTTGAGGTTCAGATGCGCGCGAACAGAGATTGGCGTCACCACAGCAATGCACAACGCTTCCGTGCCCGCTCCCCGAGACGGCTCCCTCTCAATCAGAATAGTAAACTGGTCCCCATAGTGACTGACTCGTTGAAATAGAATCTAAACAACAACAGCCTAATTTGGCGCTACACGTACGTAGTACAGTACAGATGCATACATGTAACAGGGGGTCTGGGAGTCTGCCCCCATCCGACTTAGTCCAGACCCCCCCGGATGGGGATCCCCTGAGACGATTTTTCCGACCCCCATCCGATTTTTCTGGCAAGTAATTTTTTGAGCAAATTTTTGCGTTTTTTTTTACAATTTCAGACACAAAAATTGCCAAAATCGCCTGAAAGACAGCACTTTTTAGCTGTATTTCAGCCCAAATTAGTGATTTTTGCCGATTTTTGAGCGTTTTTTAGTGCCCAACCGCCCTCCCAAAAATTTGGGCTCAGACCCCCAACCGGCTCCAAACCCCCCAACCCCTCCCCTTCAGCGGATGACCTGTTACATGTATGGACATGGAGATGTTCCATGTAGCGATGTTCCAAAAAGGAAAAATATTTTCCGGAAATTTTCAGGAAATTTTCAACCTAATTTTTTACAGAAAAGAAGCATAGATCTTACGTACAGTAGAAGCATATACATTGTATACAATATATAACCGTGCGTTTGAAGTACCTTCTCCTCCAATAAGCCACCGTCATCACCGAAGTTTTCTTGACGCCACCTGTTGTACCACTTCCAAACTAAGCGCCTTTCTGGACACCTCGACCTGTCAGATAGCCAAGTGCGACTAAAGTCTGGCTCCAGCATCAACTGACTGCGGAACATCTCCAGGGAATCGTGAGCGTTCAAGCCTAAATACGTTTATGTGCATCAGTATAAACTCAGAAAGAGACGCATGAGAGATATAAATTAAAATGTTTGCATATTGAGGTTAAAGCTTACCAATCGCGAAGAACTTTGTCCGAAACACTTCCTCCAGATGAGGTGCGCGGAAGAACTTCAGCGCACTGGCTGCTTGCAGTCGATGTGAATGACACCACTGTATTACGACCAAACCACGAAAGCCTGCAAACATTTAGCCGATGCAGCCAAGGACTAATCGACAAAGTATAGTGCACACAAGTATTAGAGTGCGAACTGGCATTGGGTATTGGGTATGTGAGGTATTGTTCGCACTCCAATAAGTATACTGTAGTACTGGTATAAAGAGGAGTGACGAAGTCATGCCACATGCTATGTTACAAGTGCCGGTACTCGCACAAGAATGCATTGTTTGGCTAACCGACCCAGAGGTAATTTAGTATTAGTCTGCTAGCTGAATAGAAATTCTGGGTACGTCTTTAACTTGTGTGCTATGCTAAAAATATTTTTAATTTGGTATGCTATTCTAATCTAAAACCACTGTTGCATTACAGGAAGTACTAATTTCAAACTAGGCTCACAACAATTACATACCTGGAGCAATTAATCCGTTAAAAGTTCTCGCACTGCTTTTCTTCAGTGATATCTTCAGCTGTGCGGCACACTTCAGATTTTTGCCATCCGATCCGACTCTCTGATAGCACTCAGGGTCAATCTTGTTTTTTTCGCAGTGATGGCAAGCAAATGTCTGATAAAAAGGGACGTTTTCTGAACGTTTGACGCCTCGCGACTTGATCCATTGTGATTTCGTCACCTTCTCAAATTGGTCGACCCAGCTGCAGCAGTCCTCCTCGCTTTCAACCTTGACAGCAATTACGCACGAAAACCAGGAACTGTCTGCGTGGTCGCATTGAGCTCGGCGCTGATCCTTCGAAGACAACAGTTGAAAATCCAGAACCTTGCACTCGAGACTGATTTCTTGAAGTTCTGCAGCAAGCTGATCGCGTGTTTCTACAGTACAGAATGGACTCATCTCATTCAGTCAGAAACGCGAATAGAGCGTGGAACAAGGCACTTAGGAACGCTTTTTCTGGGCAACAGAAATTGGCACCTGTACAACGCGCTAACGGCGGGCGGGAAGAAATCAATGTGGCAACACGGATGCAAGCAACCTTACATAACAGAGCGGAACAAAGAAAGGAGGTGCAGTGCGGCCGACAGGCCCCGTGCAACGGCAACGGTAGCAGAGAACCGGCGGCGCGGCTGTTTTGAATTTGCCGCTCAATTCTGTGCTGCCTGTGCTGCGCCGCCGGCTGCTGACTGCGAATGCGCGCCCGCTCCGGGGCGTTGAGACGACGCGTGCTGCTTGTGCATTGTGACTGTTGTAGCTGTAAAAAGAGAGCTAATTTGTCTTTTACCTTTGCCTACCTATCGCATAGACTAAAGAGAGCCGGAAAGGATGCCCCGACGTAGTGCAGCTGCCACGGCCGCTGCCCGGAGGAAACAGCAAGTAAAGGAAGAAGAAGAAATGGAAGAAGAAGCTATTAGCGATACCGAAACTCAGCCCCAACCCACTCGCAGACGCAGCACCAGGGTAAGCAGCTCTAATCTCGGAGCTGGTCTGGTCGGCCGGCCGCTCGCACGCGCGCTAAGGTCAGAGCATGTGCCTAATGCGCCGGCCGCTGAGGGACCGATAAAACCGATCTTTACCTAAGCAGCTTTCTGTCTTTTGGACAGTGACCCAAACATAACCAACCAGACCTAGTCAAAGTTTGGCTCTTTCCCATTAGGTACCCTATAGACAAAATCGTCGGAAAAAGGCGGGAAAATTTTGCCAAAAATTGCTGTTTTGGGGTGAAAATTAGCAAAAATACGCTGGTTTTTCGACAGAAAACTGGATAATGCAATGTTTAATACTATACGGTAGTCCAATACCTCACAGCGAAAAATTCCGTATAACACCGTATTCGTACCCGGCCCATTCAGACATGGGCAAAGGGGGCTGAGGGGCCTAGACCCCTCAGGTTCTGACCTACCCCCTCAGCGGGGATCGCTAGCCAAGAAAACTTTTGGGAGAATTCTGTATAGAACGTTATGATAAATGTATGCTTAGATTGAGGTGTAAATGAGCTCAGAATAGCTTGTTTTTTAACCTATTTTGACGAAAAATAAGCCTAAGAATCGGACTTTTTATCTTACCATCCATCAGCCCCTCAGGGGCTCCTACCTCCTCAGGAATTGAAAATGCTACCCCTATCTAGAGTTGTAAAAAAAAATTTTTTTTGAATGTCAAAAATAAAGCTTTTTTTATGAAAATTTTTCATTTCGAAATTTTTTTTTCTAAATTTTTTCCTACCATGAAATATAGCTTGTAGGAGATGCAAGGATGCATCAGAAGCAATTTTAAATACAAAAGCTGATACTTTGGTTCAAACATAGTGTTACAGCCTGAGAGTCGACATTCTACCTGCAGCATTGCTCACAGAGTGGCTGCTGCCCTTCAAAACCTATTTTTAGGCTTAGAATAGGCAAGAAATTGATAAAACTGCACTCCTAATGTATATCTGAGGCTAAATTCAGCCATTTCCCCCAAAAATTTCCATCCTGTGAATAAAATAAAAATTTTTCGAAATGGGCCTTCAAAAAATAAGCCTTTTTTTAAAAAAAAAGAGCCTAACAACACTACCCCTATCAGCCGAAATGCTAGCTCATGTCTGGTGCCATCCCTACTATTGCGTGTGTTTGTAGACAATAAAAAAGCCGAAACGAGCCGCTCCTGGGGAGGAGGAAGACGAAGACGACGAACCGGCCGAGGCTTCCGACCCTGAGGAGGAGGAGGAGGAAGAAGAAGAAGAGGAGGAGGAGGAGGAAGAGGAGGTTGAGGAGTTCAGACCCCCTCCCAAGAAACGTGGACGCCCTTCCAAGTCGAAGTCGGCCAATGTCTCACAGAACACCACCACTAGTAGCAGTTTACTGGAGACCAGTGAGGACAGCAGAGACAAGACTAAGATGGCTTTCGCCGTAAGTTTTGTGTATTACCAGTCTCTGTGCCAATTGTTCGAGGATGCCCTTCGCCTTAGCAATTCAAAATTCTACGCCTTCGCCGATCGTCCGGACTCCTCCGATTAACTTGGGAGACTTTGGGAAAATCATTCAACTTATATATAGAGATAGATTTGGCGACTTTTTGGGCAAATCGGAGCTCCCGTTCTTTGATCAGCTTATGCTGTCAGACACTTAACGCCGTTTGTGGCACCGACACCATATAAGGTGACGGTACCACCATATATGGTGCCAGGCCACTAGCCTAGGTACCGGTACCATATATGGTGTCGGTACCATAAACGGCGTTTAGTGCCTGACTGTTATACTCGCTGTACTTTTTTCGGCCCTTGTTTGGGGTCATGGGAAAAAGGTGGCTGAGGCAGGGGTTGCCCCAGATTGTCACATCCCCAGGAAGTTTTTGCAAGCTTTTTGTGTAGAAAATTGTGAGCTAATATTAGGCGTGAATGAAGCTAGAAAAGCTTGTTTACCTATTTAAAAATACCCGAAAAATCTGACTTTTTGTTTCGCCTTATCTGTCAGTCGTTGCTCCCCTCTGCATTTCAATGTTCTATACCCCTAACTTCCTGACCGGGTAGCGGCTGCCCGAAAGGGTAGGTCAGAGCTTGAGCGGGTCAACCCCCATCGGCCTTATTTAATCATACATGAGCCAGAGAAAGGTTGGGAGGGCATACATGGGCCGGATGGGGGTTAGGGGGGTATACCCCTCCCCCTCGGTCGGCCATACCCCCTCGGCCGGCAATGGCCCCCTCTGTCACCCCCCCTCCCGGAGGGAGGAAATTTTCGCTTATTTAAGGCAAAATAGGCGTTTTTTTGCCTTTTTTCGGGGACCCCCACTCTAAACCCCCTACTCCCCTCCGGATTTTTCCGGCCCATGTATGGGGGAGGGGGCCTGGAAGGAAGTGGTCTAGCAGGGTGTTAATTTCAGAGAGGGGCGTTCGTACTGCGTCTGTCGGACCAGGAGTTGGATTCGGAGGGCAAACCGGACCGCAACAAACTGCACATCTGGAGAATCGACAACCACCAGCTGCTGCAGAAGTACGAACGCATCTCCGAAGACGACGACGCCAACTACAAAAAGACTAACAGAGTCGGTTCTCTTTTATCTTCTTAGCCTCCGATCCGCCTTTTTTGACCAGCCAACTTCAATCAATCTAACAGCCTCATTTCTGAGTACTTACTGACTACCTGAGAAAGTTGGCTCCTTTTTGTTGGCATTAATATACCGAAATCGAACCCTTTTTAACTCTAGTTTCTAGTGCCCTCCCTTGGCGTTCCGTACTACAGTCAGGCACTTAACGCCGTTTATGGTACGACACTATGGTACCGGCACCTAGGGTAGTGGTAACATTATATGGTACCCCCACGTTCAGCAACTGTGGTGGTATCATCACTACCATATGGTACGAAATCTGAACAGAGTGGTACGATATATGGTACCGGTACCAATGCGAAGGTAGGGGTACCATATGGTGTCGCTAGCCTGGTACCGGTACCATATGTAGTGTCGGTGCTATAAACGGTGTTAAGTGCCTGACTGTACTAGCCCTGCTAAATTTTGACCACCATTTTTAGCAGATCTTAGTTTAACAACCGCTTAAATTAGTAGCCAAACAAATGTCTGTTATTTCCGTTTCAAATCAAGCTCAGCCTTGGAGAATAGTATCAGAATTTAGTGCCATACTTTGTGTTTACACCTCTCGCAAGAAGATATTTTCTGGGAAGTGGTTTTTCAGCAAATTTTGCGATTGTTTAGAAGCTCACACGTTACAAATTGCAAAAAACGCCTGTAAAACAGCACTTTTAGCTGTATTTGAGCGTATTTTTAGTCCAAAATTCCTATTTTTAAGCGTTTTTTAGTAACCAACCCCCCGCCAAGTACGTATTTGGGCTCAGACCCTCCCACAGCCGCCCCCCTCTTCCCATCGGGGATGACCGGCTACTTGTCCGCCCTATATAATTGTGTTTTATACACCCACCGGGTGCAAGCCAACGCCCTAAAACTTTTCCCCGGAATCTCAGAGGCGAAAAATGGTCATTCCCAAAGGCTTGATGAGAGTCTGTCAGTACATAAGTTGTTCTGTGTTTATGAGATGAAGCAAATTTCAGTACTCAGGCTGGCAGTGCGAGGAGGGCTGGCTGTTCATAGAGCTAACGGTGAAGGACAAAGGACCCGGGGAGGACACAGTCACCCTCAAGAGCTACCCCTCTGAACCGGAGATACACTCCGCCATAGAACAGTCAGTCGCTTTCTTTCCTATCTATCACCGATGAACCGGTGGGCTGGTAGAAGCTAGCATACATGTAGCAGCTCCGGGGGGCCTGGGGTAGGGGTAGGGGTTTTCCCTCAGGTGGGGGTGGAGGGGTTTCGCCCAGAGCGGATCAAAAATTTCAAATAGCTCCAAAACGCCTCGAAATGCGTTTTTAACACGTTTTTTCAGCAAGAACGCTAGAAATCGCTATTTTAAGCTGCCAAAATAGCGCTTTAGAGCTAAAAACAAGCAAAAAAATGACAAAAAGGGCTTCCAAAAACACCGATTTCTCTTCAATATCAGCCGTGGAAACGCCAAATTCGGTTTCCAAAGGCTTTTCAAGTGAATTTTAGGCTAAAAATTAGTGATTTCTGACCCAGTTTGTTAATACTGGAGCCGCTACCACCACTTGTATTTTTGGTCGGGGGGAGGGGTCCCTTAACCTGTCTCGGGGGGGGGGGGTGAGGGGGGGTTGGCCTTAAATAAAAAATATGCCTGAATTAGGTGTAAATGAGCTCAGAATAGCTTATTTTAATGAAAAATAAGCCAAAAAACCTTGATTCTAGCCAAAAATCGGACTTCTTGACATACCAACCCCTCAGCCCCCCTCAGGCGCTCCTACCCCCTCAGGAATTGAAAATTCTACCCCCCCCTCAGCCGAAATGCTAGCCCATGTCTGCCTTCGACAGATGACCTGTTACATGTATGGAAGCTATAACAGTCAGGCACTTAACGCCGTTTATGGTACCGACGCCATATATGGTACCGGTACCTTAGGTAGTGGTGTGGTACCATATATGGTACCCGCACGTTCGGGGCCTGTGGTGGTACCATGGTACCGGCACCCATGGCCATGGGTAGGACCTAGTTGGTAGTGACTACTAACTAACTACAAGCTAAAAGACTACTAACTACCTGACTTTTGGGAGAAATGAGACTCCAAATTAACACTGACTACAAACTAAATCCGCTGACTACAAATTGACCACTAACTACGTATTTTTTCGTCCCGAATTTGTAGTCTCAAATCTTAAAATCTGCATGGTTGTTTGCAGATATTTTATAACAGTTTAAGTGAAAATAAATGACAACTATTAGATAATCCAATGATTAAGGCTAGATTGTCCCACCGCCATCCATACATCCATAGCAGAGGGCGGTCTGCCCCACACGAAAGAGCCAGGCTCTTCAATCGGGGGCGCCGAGACGATTTTTCGGCCCCGTTCTGATCTTTCTGGCAAGTAAATTTTTTTGGCAAATTTTTTCGATTTTTTAGAATTTGAAACACGAAAATTTGTATAATCGCTTGTAAAAATAAATTCATTTTTAGCTGTATTTGAACGCAAATTTGCGGTTTTTCGCGATTTTTACGATGTTTTAGTACCCAAAACCCCTCCCCATAAACCGATGTGGTCATTTTTGCACAGCCCCAGGGACTACAAATTGACTACTAACCACTAACTACATACTAAAATTTGGTTGGGAACTAGGTCTAACGGTTGCTCCAGTAAAGTCTGCTGGGTTGTTTTAATTATGTTTGTTCATTACCAAAATGAGTGTTCCAAATTTGAGGGCAAATATCTCAGGAACTAAGCAGAGTATTTTAGTGAAGACTGCACCAATCTGTCAATAATTTATTTGTCTTTCATTCAAAAGAAAGAGATTCATTCAAATCGATTGAAATTTGCGGTTGCCATAATAAAAAATCTGCTGGGTTGTATTTTTTAAAAACACACAGTATTTTTTAGTCGGGGAACGGGTCCCGAAACTGTCTCAGGGGTTGGGCTTTAGGGGCAACACCAAAACCTCCTAGTACATGTATGGATTGTCCATTCATGTAACAGGTCATCCGCCGAAGTGGGGTCTGGCGCCGGCCCGGGGGTCTGAGCCCAAATTTTGGCAGGGGGTGGGGCATTAAAAACCCTCAAAAATCGAAAAATCGCTATTTCCGCTAAAAATCCCTAATTTGGGCTCAAATACAGCTAAAAAGTGCTGTTTTACCGGCGATTTTGGCAATTTTTATTTCTGAAATTGTAAAAAAGTCGCAAAAAATTGCTCTAAATATCACTTGCCAGAAAAAACGGAGGGGGGTCGGAAAAATGGTCTCGGGGGCTCTGGCCATACATGTAACAGGGGGGGTCTGGGGGGTCTGCCCCCCACCCGACTTAGGCCAGACCCCCCCAGATGGGGACCCCCCCCCCCCCCCGAGACGATTTCACCGACCCCCCTCCGATTTTTCTGGCAAGTAAATTTTCGAGCAAATTTTTGCAATTTTTTACACTTCCACACACAAAAATTGCCAAAATCGCCTGCAAAACAGCACTTTTTAGCTGTATTTCAGCCCAAATCAGCGATTTTTGGCAATTTTTAGCCAAAAAATTGCGATTTTTCTCGATTTTTGAGCGTTTTTTAGTGCCCACCCCCTCCCCCAAAATTTTGGCTCAGACCCCCCCGGCCGGCGCCAGACCCCCCCAACCCCCCCTCCCCCCATCGGCGGATGACCTGTTACATGTATGGCTCTGGCCTAAGTCGGGTGGGGGACAGACCCCCTGTTACATGTATGGCTTGTCTACTACTATGGGCACAGTAGATACGGTTGTATGTATTGGGTTCAGAATGCGAAGCCACATGGAAAGCGAGCAGGTGGAGCCAGAAGAGGTAGGAGGGCCGGAGGAGCCGGAACCAGAAGAAGAAGAAGAGGACGAAGAAGCAGCGGAGGAGCCAGCCGAAGAAGATGACTAGAATGCGTGTTTCTCTCTAAACGACATTTGCCCCATCTCGGCACCGTTTGTTGGCGCCTAGTTGTCTGTTTGTTTGTTTGTTTGGTTCGTTTACAAGATATACAACATAAATGCGTGCTTGTGTAAGCATTTTTCAGCCGTTTACTGTTTCGTTGCGTCACTGAATAAATAAAGAATCGCATGTTTTGATAGTTTTGCTGGAATGATTGCTCTTCTAAACAGCTGCATCGAGTATTTTAGCACGTAGCAACGTTTTTCAATACATAATCTCTGTCTAAAGTCTGTCCAAAAACAAGCCATTAACTTTTTTATGGAGAGTCTGAGCGAGTCCTCAGGATCAAAGTACTCGGCCGCCATCTAAATAGCGAACCTAGCGGTCGGCCTGCCGCAAAAGCTGATGTTTTAGCTCGCCATTAGCGAACACGGCTGTCTAATTGGTACATGACCTAGCGAGCCGTTCAGCCCTGTTTAGCGAACTTTTCGATTGGGTTCGAAAATGGGATATGATAATCGCTGGGATGGAATGGAACGGCCATGATAATCGGAAATATCAGTGAACTAAAGTTCTGAAGTGATGTGCAGTGATACACAATAAGCAAAGCAGGGTTAGTTGACAATCACATACAAATGGTCCCAACGGATACAGTTGATCGCACTGCGTGGTTTGGGTTTGTTGATGAGCTGGAGAGTCATCCCCTGCACGTCAACCACGTCAGCCTTGCAATCTGCACCCAACACTCTGTCCTTGTTTCTTCTCTTCTTCACACTCATCTTAATTTTGGCGTGCTTGGAGTTGTCTTCGTTCTGGAAGTAGAGCTCGAACCGCTTCAGTCTTTGCTCGTGGCACGCCATCTTTGTGTTGTAGACTGGGGTGGTTCTGTTGGGAGCTGCAAACAGTTCTGTGAGTACTGTAAATAGGCCGTGTCAACAACTTACCCAGCTTTAAGGGCAGCACGTAGTCCAGGTCGCCTCCCAGCCAGCAGGAGCGGGAAGTGGAGCGAATGGTGATTTCGGAGGTTCTGTTGTTGGTGAACCGAACCTTCACCACATCACTCAGTGCGCCCTCCAGGTGCAGCATGAACAGCAGACAGAAGAAGAGACACCAGAACATCTGCAAGTTTAGTTATCCATTGTAAACCAGCAGAAGAACACGAAAATAGAGCCAACGTTACTTCAGAGTGATGAGTAGGTACGAAACACAATAAACTAAGAGAGATACAACACAACTGACAGAAACCAGGGAGAACATGCAAATATCCGTCCAACGTGTTGTAAGCAGCACTCAATACTTCAATCAATAAATGCAAACAATCTCCAAATGGGTTGACTGTGATTACCTTGTGGCTTTTAGGACAGGTGACAGTGCAGGGCTGTTTGTTTTCTGAAAAAACTCAAGCCGGTTTTTTTAGTTTTATTTCGGTTTTTTTCCAAAAGTTATTTTCCGAGATGACAGAAAAAAAATTTTTAACAATCGTTTTTTTATTGCAGAATTCAACGAAATAGCCTGAGTTTTATTACAAAATGCGCTAATTTCATCTTTTAGAGTAGTATTTTTATTTTTTATTGTTTTGGTATAAAATATTCAAGATTTGAGAGGTAGGTTTTTGAGAAAATTCACTTTGAATGTCCAAAACTTGGAGAAATCGCCAACTTTCAGTGTGCTCAAAATGTCGTAAACGATTCCTAGCCTTTAAATCGTAACTGAGACCTAAAAATTAGTATTTTTATTTTAAAACAACAAAAATACAATAATAAATGTTGTCTGAAAGTGGTACCAGTATTTTTTACCAAAAACAGCTGTGTAAGTTATGCCAAGAAAATGCTTGTAAGGCTTCTGTTAACGTAAATTCAAAGCATTTGAAGCGAATGTAACCAGTTATTGTGCCTATTTCCTTTAAAACTTACTTGAGTTTTTTTCTGCATTTTAGTTTTTTCCGAAAAAAAACGAAAAAACTGAGCAAAAAACCGACCCAACAGACCTGTGACAGTGAAAGGTCGACAAATATGACAGAAACAGAGTGACAATCACTCGGAAGCATGTGCGTACATATGTATTCTTCGCCTGTTGGTATTGATGAGGACACTTGATTCGGTGGTTATTTGTACTTGGTACTGTTGTTTGTGTATACACATACACATTTACCATACACAAAAATACACATTGTTTTTTCAATGTGTATACACATACACATGCACATACACATTGAAAATTCAGATACACATTACCATACACAAACACTACTCGAAATGTGTATTTTTGTGTATGTGTATTTGATCAGCAAAAGTCGATAAAATTTCGAACAGAATCGTAAAATTTCGATGTTTTTGCTGCAGTAATAAACCGTAGATTTCCTGATAAAGCTTTCAAATGGCCTAAGTAACTCGATTTCAAAGCTATCCAAGGTTTAAAGCAACAGACATTGAGAGCTTTGATTTTCTTAACATTTCTGGCTCAAAATCTACCAAAAAAATTGCATTTTCAGTTCAATACACATACACAAATATACACAAAAATACACATTGTTTTGTTAAATGTGTATACACGTTATACCATACACATTTGAAGGTAATGTGTATACACATACACATACACATACACAAACGGAAAACCCAATACCAAACAACAGTAGTACTTGGGCATTATTCTGTTGGCTAAAAATGGCTTTTTGCTATGATTCAAGCTATTTTTCTTGTTGCAGGTAGAACTACTTGGTTGTTTACCAAAAATGTTGATAAGTTCATCAAGAATTTCTCTACTCTGGGTCATGCACTCGTGATAGACAGACGTATGGTATGACTGTATATGCCCTTAGTTATCGAAAGCTGCTCTAAAAGCAAGCCGCTGGCTATTAATCTTATACAAAGCTCCCGTACTGTAAAGAGCTGTTGATAGGTTGATTGAGCCATGCTCAAAGTGTTTCTTACCAGTCTTGTCTTGTCTCTTGTGACGAGTTACCCACAGATTTACCATGACCGAAGTTGTGGTCGTTGTAGTGAGAAAGCAGATCAAAAGAAATGTTGCGATGATATGTGCAACATAGAGCTCAGAAAGTTGGGACTTAAGAACTGTGAGGCAGACTGCAACAAAGGGCTCACCTGCGGTTAGTTCTCACACTTGAAACGTCATGCATTTTTGCTTGGGTCTGGCTTGTAAACCCAAACTCTTCTTCTTAACCCTTTGCAAATGACCAACGCCATATGGCGTAGTTGGGCAACCTATC
This sequence comes from Sabatieria punctata, assembly GCA_030248155.1. Lineage (NCBI taxonomy): Eukaryota > Metazoa > Nematoda > Chromadorea > Araeolaimida > Comesomatidae > Sabatieria > Sabatieria punctata. The sequence goes on from JASANB010000445.1 coordinate 111,170, forward strand.
GGAAAGCAAAAAGTGATGGTAAACATATCGGAAAGCTCTTTCAGACCTATTGGAAACGGAAAGCTGATTCGGACCCCTCGGAAACGCGTTTTAAACCAGTGGCAAACTCAAAATTTGTTGTTTTTGATGTTCATGTGACGCTTGCAGTTGAAATGATTCAAAAAAATAACTTTCAGTGTATCAGTTTACTGCACTAAACCAAGACAATCTGAAGACAACCTATCCGAAAACCGGACAGAACATATCGGAAAGCCAGAAACTAACCGATACGCTCAAAACCAGATCATTTGCAAAAGGTCATGTGTTTTAGACGGCAGGAATCCCGAAGACTACAAGGGGTGTCATGACAAGCTTGATGAATGTCCTCAGTTGTCTTACTACTGTTACACATCCCATGTGGCGGGATACACTTGTCCAGTCACTTGCAAGCAATGCGGTACTAGCTCAGTGAAGTGGCTTTAACCAAAAGCTCAACTTTGCAGACCCGAACAAGAAGTATGAAGGATGTGTCGACATGCTAAAGGCGTGTCCGAAGCTGGCAATGTCCTGTGATGCCAAGTGGGTGAAGGAAGCCTGTAAGAAGACCTGCAAAGATCCAGTCTGTGTTTAGGTTCTGTGGCCTGTTAGGTTTTGGGTAGAATCAGAAATAAATCAGTTCAGATAAAACTTGTCTGATTCTTGTTTCAGTGGTGCTTGAACTCACTCAGTATGAGGGTGTACCACTACTGTGACTGTTACACGTTAGACCGTTAGCAGCGCGCGATTATGTGAACGGAATTCAGCCGAATTTTACACAAATATACAATAGAACCAAGGGTAACTTAGAAACCCTGCCAATATTGGGCAATAAACATTGAAAGACAGAGCGTTTATTCAACAAGACATGAAATCAGTGGCAAGACCCAGTAGCTTGACCTGAACCTCATCAGACCAGAGAATTTGATTCTAAACTAGATCTTGCTGTTCCAAAAGCTACTGACAAATTGCCATAGACAACCAAATCGTTCACCTAGACCTAGATAGTTCAGCGCTTGCACCAGCCGTCATCAATTAGATCGCGAAGCATTCGATAAACTGTGCCATGTAAAACTGAAGTCTGCGCTGTGAGACACAGAGTTGCCATCTTTGGCGACTGCCTCCATTATCGATTTTTGTTGTGCAGGTATAAATCTGCACAGATTAGTATTTTAGGGGTCTTCTGACATGACAAATTCAATGGGGAGGTCCATTTATGCATACGATCAATCACCTGATCAACTGATAATCGATGCCCATCGATTATCGATTCTTTGTTGTGGTTGTGCTGTACTCAAGCCCGCAAATTTGGCTCAAATACGCCTAGTACATAGTTTTACAAGCATTTTTAACGATTTTCTGCTTGAAATTTTATTAAGTTGACCATTTTTGCCCTTTCTTGGTATTCACCGATCACAGAATAACCTTTTCTTACTGTAGACAATTGGCATTTAAGCGATTAGTACATTGACGCAAGGAAGTATTTTTAGGATTAATCAACTGCCCTTCAGTTAAATTCACAAACAAGCGGTGTGCTTTGAAGAAAATTTCCAATCTTAGTCTAGTCATTTGATATTAAACCTATATAAAGCATAAGCACTCACTTTTTGCATGGAATCCAATAACTGTTAACTTCGGATTGTGGATTAGGGGCCATCCATAAACGACGTCGTTCCAAAATCCCGATTTTTCGGACCCCCCTCCCCCAAAATCGCCTTGCGTCGTTTCTGGGGACCCCTCCCCCTTAGGCGACGTCGTTTTCCGTTTACCCCCCCCCCCCGATAAAAGTGAAGTACTGCCATTTTTTCTTGTTCCCATACTGTACAATGAATTGAATAGATCCCTTTAGCCACTCTGGGAAGCTTTTCTGAATGTAGAAATCTTTGACAGAATGTACATAAATCGAAAATAATACATTCAAACTTTCCTAAAATTCCGAAAAAAGCGACGTCGGTTTTTGCTAACCCCATACCCCCTCCCCCTCCTGGTGCGTCGTCTATCGTCGCATTTCAGCTGACCCCCCTCCCTCCCTCTGGAACGACGTCGTTTATGGACGGCCCCATAGGGTGGCTTCTGTCAAAAGTCTAGCTCTCATAGCATAATTAAAAAACAAAAATCGCACATGAACACCATGTTGCCGATACGTTAGAAGGGCATGTAACGCACGAAATGAAAGCTCTTCATATGAGCTAAAATTGTATTCAGGAGATATGCAAATTTGATAGCGAGAAATTCGAACTTCTTCCTGACATACAGTACAAACCACAGAAAGCGTACAATTTTCCGTGAGACACGGAATTAGTTTTAGTGAGGGCTGGCTGTGTTTAAGGATTGGGTTTGCACATAATCAAACAAAACTACGAGTCTATAGAGTCTTTAGCCTAGATAATGCACTGCTGTGTCAACTACTGAATTCCACCTTCAAACTGTATGGCATTCGCTTCACAAAACTTCTGCAGAATTGCTTCAATCTCCTGAGGCAATGGCATCTTTTCACAGATGTTATATAAGAGCGTTGAGAATTTCATTGTGTATGGGTTCTGCAATCAAACAGATGTCGCAGAACAGAACAGTCAATTTTCTCTCTTACCCTGCTAAAGTCGAAACATTTCTCAACAAAGCTCTTCGCTACACTTCTGTGGCATTCTAGTACTGTCTTGAACGATGGTGCTGACCTTTGTGCTTCATCCTTAGATTGGCCAAGCCCTACATGGTATGGCAGCAACTGATACAAAACATCGACATAAGCTCGTCTGCGTTTTGCTTCCGCCAGTCTTCGTCCATATTCGGTCCTCTCTTGCTCAGTTTTTGCATCTTCCATCTTCGTTTCAAGGTAAAACAGGTGGACGTCTGTAGCTGGCACACTCTTGAAGGCAACTTTGGGGTAGACAGTTGGCTTGGTGGTTTTGTTGCCCTGGTATTCCCCAACAAAATGGATTCTACCCAGCTTTAAGTCTCCGTACTCCTGGGCGTGGCTCCTGGTGGCGCGCCGTTTGGCCACTTCAAATTGTCTCTCAAGAACCTCATTGTTGAGTGACGAATGCTTGTCCGAGTCCTCCATCCAACCTACTGAGTATTGGTCACCCAGACAGAGACCTGCCAGTTTACCCTTGGTCTGAAAGACAATCAGTGCAGTATAACCAGATAAAACTATGTACATAGTATATGTAGGTTTCGGTTGTCACTGAAACATTAACTGTTTTACTTGACAGTAGCATTCCCAACTTGATTCGTGGCTGTTAGCAGCAGTGGTGGCGTAGACATTTATGTTAGGACTGAGAATGTTCTCGAACATGGAGCCAGAGAAACAGGCCTCTACGTAAATGACCATCGATCCGTATTTCTTGGAGTTGTACATGCTGGTCAATGTGTCATTTAGGTCGAGTGCATGCAAATCTCCAGTTGGCATAATTATGAGACCCTTTTCCCCATGGTCAGTGAAGGATAGGAAGATGTGGTCGTTTGGTCCACTTTTCAACACGCGTCCAGTGCCTTTGCCTTTGACTGCTTGTTCATCCCCTTGCAATACTGCCAGGAAATTGGCCGCAGTACCTTCATCCTCTCTGTAGTCCACTTTGACTCCCTGGTACACGTCTGGGCCCTTTGGGTGGTTGAATAGTTTGCCTGGGATAGGATTTCTGAAAGACAGGATAGGCATAGGTTTAGCAAAGCTGTGTTAACATGCCTGCAAAGCCTGCTATAGATTTAGCAAAGCTGTGTCAAGACAGAAATGTTTCTTCCTGCTATCATTTGCTGAAAGCTACTGGTGCATGTCTAATACTTGACGAAAAGTATCAAACTCGACCCGAGCAACTCCTGCGATCTTTTGAATAGCTCATAGACACAAAAAAGTAACAGAACTAAGCTTGCATACTCTTCGCTATTTGCAACTTTGTCAGCCATCATTAAGACGATCTGTTCTGCAGGAACCCCATGATTTCGCAGCACATGGTAGGCGTGACAGACATCTGCCTCGTGTCGGTAGTGACGGTCAATGCGGCCCGCTCCACCGGCCACTAAGAAGGCCCAGATTTTGCTCTCAGTTTTAGTGAAGGTAGCAAAAACACAGAAGGCCAACCCAATAAACCATGCAAAGTTCATAATTGTTGGATAGCTGAACTGAGCAGCCTCTTACTTGTTGTCCTTTATAGGTCAAATGAGAATGACAAAATTGACGATAAGGTTGGAATTTTTAGTCAAAGGGCACATGTTTTGCGTATTTGTTTACCATATCAATACTGGGTTGATGATGAATGGGCTAAATGTAAAGGTGTATATTTGATACGCAAAACATGTGCCGTTTGACTAAAAATTCCAATCTTATCATCAATTTTGCCATACTCATTTGACTTTTAAGCCTACATAAAGGACAACAACTAACATGCAGCACAGTTCAACTATCCAGCAATTATGAACTTTGCATGGCTCACTGGGTTGATCTTCTGTACTTTTGCTACCTTCACTAAAACTGAGAGCAAAATCTGGGCCTTCTTGGTGGCCGGTGGAGCGGGCCGCATTGACCGTCACTACCGACACGAGGCAAATGTCTGTCACGCCTATCATGTGCTGCGAAATCATGGTGTTCCTGCAGAACAGATCGTCTTAATGATGGCTGACAAAGTAGCACATAGCAAAGAGTATTCTTTCTTTTATTATTTTTGTGTCTATATGCTATTCAAAAGATCGCAGTAGTTGCTATGCTCTATTCGAGTTTGCTACTTTTCGTCAAGCATTAGACATGCACCAGTAGCTGTTGTAGCAGGAAGAAACATTTGTGTTTTTGCGACAGCTTTGCTAACCATAATCCTTCAGCAATCCTATCCCGGGGAAACTATTCAACCAGCCTAACGGCCCAGATGTGCACCAGGGAGTGAAAGTGGACTACAGAGAGGATGAAGGTACTGCGGCCAATTTCCTGGCAGTATTGCAAGGGGATGAACAAGCAGTCAGAGGCAAAGGCAGTGGACGCGTGTTGAAAAGTGGACCAAACGACCACATCTTCCTATCCTTCACTGACCATGGGGAAAAGGGTCACGTGGTTATGCCAACTGGAGAGTTGCATGCACTCGACCTAAATGAGACATTGACCAGCATGTACAACTCCAAGAAATACGGATCGATGGTCATTTACATGGAGGCCTGTTACTCTGGCTCCATGTTCGAGAACATTCTCAGTCCTAACATACATGTCTATGCTACTACTTCTGCTAACAGTGACGAAAGCAGTCTTCCTTGTTACTGTCAAGTAAGACGTTGACCGTTTGAGTAAAGGCCATCGTTTATGCATATTGATTGTCTTTCAGAACAAGGGCAAACTGGCAGGCCTCTGTCTGGGCGACCAATACTCTGTAGGTTGGATGGAAGACTCAGATAAGCACCCGTCACTCAACAACGAGGTCCTTGAGATGCAGTTTGAGGTGGCCAAACGACGAGCAACTGGCAGTCACGCCCAGGAGTACGGAGACTTGAAGCTGGGTAGAACCCATTTCGTTGGGGAATACCAGGGCAACAAAACTGCCAAGCCAATGGTCTACCCCAAAGTTGCCTCCAAGAGTGTGCCAGCTACAGACGTCCACCTGTTTTACCTTGAAACGAAGATGGAAAATGCAAAAACTGAGCAAGAGAGGGTCAAATATGGGCAACTGCTGGTGGAAGCAAAACGCAGACGAGCTTATGTGGATTTGCTGTATCAGTTGCTACCATACCATGTAGGGCTTCTTGGCCAATGTAAGGATGAAGCACAAAGGTTAGCACCATCGTTCAAGACAGTACTAGAATGCCACAGAAGTGTAACGAAGAGCTTTGTTGAGAAATGTTTCGACTTTAGCAGGGTAAGAGAGAAAATTGACTGTTCTGTTCTGCGACATCTGTTTGATTGCAGAACCCATACACAATGAAATTCTCAACGCTCTTGTATAACATCTGTGAAAAGATGCCGTTGCCTCAGGAGATTGAAGCAATTCTGCAGAAGTTTTGTGAAGCCAATGCCATCCAATTTGAAGGTGGAATTCAGTAGTTGACACAGAAGTGCATTATCTAGGCTAAAGACTCTATTCATGCAAGTTGTAGTTATGTGCAACCCAGTAAAATCAACCCACATTTGCCACTCAACATCAAACAGACAGCGACAACAAAGAGAATAATCCGGGCATAAGAAACACCAGATAGATTTGCTTGCTGAGATTGAGATTTTGCCGGATTAGTTAGTTTAGTAGTACGGTACATCACTAAAAATTTTCTGAGTATGTTTATGCATGTTTTTCGCTGAAAGTAAAAAAAGGCTTATCTCATTCCAACAGACCACAGAATTCATCAATGGTTCATATTTGCATGACGATATGTATCGTATGAACCATTTTCAGTTTGCAGTTCGAATGATTCATCAAAAAGTGATAGACTGATGAAATGTTTCATCAGCCTATTCTTCAGCATTGTTTCCCGCGTTTTGATGAAATGTTTCATCAAAAATATTTTTACCAGTTCATCAAGTTGATGAATAGTAGTGGACCATTCCCTGATGAACCATTTGACGATTGATGATACTACTCCCTGAGGAGTAGCGTCTGCTGGTAGGAGTTATGGCTCAGAAATTTGCAAGCAGCGCAAAATTTCTACGGTTTCTTGTAATTATCAGCGGACTTGAACCTGAACCTATTTTCCAGGTTTTTAGAAGATGGACTTGAACCTGACTGAACCTGTTTTTTAACAGCGGACTTTTCAACAGTAGTTCATACTTATTGGCTAGCTGAGCTGCACTGCATTTTTGGTTGCTCTCCTTTATATATGCTTAAAAGTCAAATGACTAGGACAAAATTGTCTCTAAAACTGAATCTTTAGTCAAAGCGTATTTGTTTGCTATCATACATATGAATACTGAGCTGTTGATGAATGGGAAAGGCGTCCATTGGATTCGTTAAATGATATTAAAAAGAAAAGGGTAAATATTTGTGTTTCACAACGTGGTACAGTTCGCGTATGTGTGTGAGATAGGTTGGAGGTTGGCAGGTAAAGCCAACAGTTAAGATGATGAGCTTGCAGTATTAATGGAATCTTCATTTTCTGCCTTCTGCCAATCAAAGGAGTTTGGACAGACTCGAATGCCACAGTTTCAATGCTGCTACAGAATCTGATTTGCAACCAACACAAAACTTTAGTATGTATGAACTGTCATGACGTAACAAAGCGCATGCATTAGCGCCGCCAATTTTTTTTTTACTTTTTACAGATATCCTAAAATCTAGTGTATTCTGTGGCCTTTAACGAAGTTTTTGCAGTCCAGTTTGATTTCAGAAACTAAGAGAACTAATGCATTACCGACTTGTATCTGTTATGTTTATAGTTTAGATACTACCGTTGTCAAGTAAATTAGTTGAGGAATTTACTTGCTTTTTAATTTACTTGCACCTCCACAAAATAATTTACTTACTTTTTAATTTACTTGCCCCAGTTTACCAACAATTTAATTTGATTTTAATTTACTTTCAACTTTTAATTAAATTCTAATTTACTTTTCCGTACAAAAAGTTATGGAAAAGACCCTAAAATGATTGAATATCTGAGTACCCATTTCCGCTAAACAGCAAAAACTATAAAATCTAACTCCATCGTTTTGTTAACCTCTTCAAATAGTGTCGTCGTGTTCACGGCAAAACGCAGTTGTTCGTTCAATGCCTTTTAATTACTTTTTTCTGGGAGCAGCAGATACCATACAACTCTTAATTTGCCAAACCAGAAACAGTACAGGAACAGCAGACGAAAAGCTACTACCTGCTCTTATTCAATGACAGGTTTCATTTTTATGAAACAAACGTGCTTTCACGCATCAGTGGTGACTCGAAACTGTAGTTTCTTGTACTGAACTGTACATACAATGTACACTAGTTCAGGATTTGAAGCGAGATCTTTGAGAAACAAGTTTTAAGAGCCACATTTAATAAAACCGGGGCAGGTCGGCGAACATGAAAAATTCTGACCTATAGTTTTTATTTGATAAATTGATACATGTAGGTCTATGGTAGAAAATAACACACGAGAAATATTTTCACTCGACTGTCACTAATATGCAAATTAGGGCCAAAAACGTGTTTTTCCAGCCAAATTCGGTGTTTCTTTTATTTCTCCCGCATGCGTTGACGGATCGGGCTGATATTTTCAGTAATAATGGTAGCTATATTGCGTGTTGTACCCATAAAATTTGAAGAGGATCGGCCAAGGTTGAGCTCGCAAATTATAATTTTTTGGGTTCTGGTAAAAAATCGAATTTTGCAAAAAAAGGTACATCGAAATTTTCGACCAAACTTTCAGTGTAGGTTGCTTAACCCTAAATAACATACCGTTTGTTTGGCTGTCGTGAAGTTTACGCACTTCACGACAGCCAAAAAAAAAATCACGACTTCGTTAACTTCACGACAGCCAAATTTTTTGGCTGTCGGGAAGCGGTTCACGACAGCCAAGTCAATTTACTTCACGACAGCCAAACTCAAACTTCACGACAGCCAAACGCAAACTTCACGACAGCCAAATGCAAACTTCACGACAGCCACTAAAAATTAATGAAAAATGTTAAAAAAAAGAAATAAAAAGAAACTAAGGGAGAGTTTGGTAATTCTTTCTTTCGCTTTTCGACAATTCATGTGAAGTTGCGGCAATTTGCATAGCAGAAGGCTAAGTGGAAATGAAGTTTGACGTGTTTTTTACTGATAATGTATCTGTTTCAGATTTGGAGATGAACTAGCCAATACCTACACATGTATGCGGTCGGAAGAGTAGTAACAGCTTTTCCTGGAGGACTTTTCTCTATAGCTATCTGCTTAGCTATGTACGCACCGTGTATGGTAGCATGTAACGAGTTCGGTTGGTTTGTTGGATTCGCTCCTAAACATCCTCCAGTTATTCCGCCACATGGCGGATAATTGAGAAGGGCCATTCGCCAAACCGCTGTCAAACCCAACGTTAGGCCCGGTTTTAGGCTTACGCCATTGCACATACATGCCTATCTTTTTCACCTTTCATTCAATTAGGGTTAGGCGTAGGGGCACGTCTTTACCGCCATGTGGCGGATAATGTGTTGAAGTGTTTGCAATTAGATATTCGAATTCCCGCGTTTTGCTGCAGACTGAAACGTAACGGAAATGGATTTATTACAGTAAGCTTTTGCAGCTAACATTTCTTTGTTCGCCTTCTCACCCTCTCGCTCTGTTTTCTTTGCTGTGTTAGTTATTCCTCTTCTTGCTGTGTACGCTGCTATTAATTGGAGTCATTGCTGCCACAAGAAAATTCTAATTAAAACGCTTCTCCAATTGTCCATAGCCTGTCTGGAACTGTCGATCGCCCATAGCCTCTGAACATAATGAAGATATTTATGCGCAAGTTCCGGGGTGGCGATTAGGAATGGGACCCGTACAAAAATACCGCATACCATATACTAGCATTTTCGATACTGTATAATACCGTATCATACCATATAACCAAAAATACCGTATAATACCATATAATACCGTATACTGGGCCCATCCCTAGTTGCGATCTATGCATATGGAAACATACCTGTAACAGGGGGTCCGGGGGTCTGCCCCCCACCCGACTTAGGGCAGACCCCCTGGTTGGGACCCCCAGACGATTTTCCCAACCCCCTCTGAAAAATCGGCCAGGGGTCCCAACCAGGGAGTCTGCCCGGTGAGGGGGGTAAACTCCCTTACCCCCCGGCCCATGTATGATTTGTAGCAAGGTCGGTTCAGGGATGCCTACCATACCAAAATCGTACTAGTACTAAAATCAAACTTTGAATTTAGTACTAGTACCATACCAAACCAAATTCAAAACAGCTCCTTCTATACTGATTAGGTAGCTCTGAATCAAACTCTGGTAAAATCAAACTTTGAATTTAGTACTAGTACCATACCAAACCAAATTCAAAACAGCTCCTTCTATACTGATTAGGTAGCTCTGAATCAAACTCTGGTAAAATCAAACTTTGAATTTAGTACTAGTACCATACCAAACCAAATTCAAAACAGCTCCTTCTATACTGATTAGGTAGCTCTGAATCAAACTCTGGTAAAATCAAACTTTGAATTTAGCACTAGTACCATACCAAACCAAATTCAAAACAGCTCCTTCCAGGGCTGTTAGTTTTCCGGAAAAAAACTCAAGCCGGTTTTTTTCCGGTTTTTTTCCTGTTTTTTTCCGTTTTTTTCCAAAAGTTATTTTCCGAGATGACAGAAAAATTTTTTTAACAATCGCTTTTTATTGCAGAATTCAACGAAATAGCGTGAGTCTTATATTAAAATGCACTAATTTCATGTTTTAGTGTAGTAATTTGATTTTAAAACATCAAAAATACAATAATAAAAGTTGCCTGAAAATGGTACCGGTATTTTTTGCGAAAAACAGCTAAGTTATGCCATGGAAATGCTTGTAAGGCTTCTATTAACGTAAATTCAAAGCGTTGGAAGCGAATTTAACCAGTTATTGCGTCTATTTCCTTTAAAAACTTACTTGAGTTTTTTTCCTCATTTTAGTTTTTTTCCGAGCCCCTAGGAAAAAAACCGGTTTTTTTCCGGAAAAAAACGAAAAAAACCGAGGAAAAAAACCGACCCAACAGCCCTGGCTCCTTCTATACTGATTAGGTAGCTCTGAATCAAACTCTGGTAAAATCAAACTTTGAATTTAGCACTAGTACCATACCAAACCAAATTCAAAACAGCTCCTTCTATACTGATTAGGTAGCTCTGAATCAAACTCTGGTAAAATCAAACTTTGAATTTAGTACTAGTACCATACCAAACCAAATTCAAAACAGCTCCTTCTATACTGATTAGGTAGCTCTGAATCAAACTCTGG
>JASANB010000448.1:0-13537 GCA_030248155.1 Sabatieria punctata
TGCTCTATTTTAATAGATATAAATATCAGCCAGATCCGTCAGATGGCCGTGCTTGCCCCCTCTCTTCGGCACCAAAGCTGACTTTCTTGCAAAATGCATCTTAATTCATTTCTCTTATTTTTGTCTAATTTTTCCTCCCTACCTGCACCACAAAGGGGGTGTACAACCTGCACCACAAAGGGGGTGTACACACCCTACACCCCTGGATACGCCACTGGCCCCTCTTTGCCCATGTCTGCCCCATGAACCCCCTCATGCGATTACGTAATTTTTGCACGAAGAACAATTCCCAAAGTGGTTGGGTCTCTTCAAATTTCCCGCCGTCCTACATGTACGTACATTGTACAATGTACGTACTGACTTGTCAGTGTTCTTCAAAATTCAGTCAGACACTTGGCATAGGGAGAGTACCTCTTATATACCGTTAAAGCAGTGGAGTCTGTCCCAACCGATTTAGGCCATAGGCCCCTGAGACGATTTTTGCGACCACTCCAGTTTCTCTGGCACTAATTTTTTCAGCAAATTTTTAGAATTTTAGACACTAAAATCTCCTGTGAAACAGCACTTTTAGCTGTATTTGATCACCAATAAACGAATTTTTGACGACACTGCAAAAAAGTAATCAATGTGTCATGAAGTGCAAAATACTCGTGCCGTGCTACAGCTTGCTTTCAACGTGTCTTTAATTTCGGATCAGTTGATAATGTTCTCCTGGTCATTTACAACTAACGTACAATGTATTTACAACGTAACTTACATGTATGTCCAAACTGAGAAAAAGCATCTTGTCCCATGAAATTTTCATTTTTGCATATTCAAAATATTGTAAGAAAATCAAATCGGTTTTCAGAGATCCATAATCATATCGTATACCATGTGTGCGTGCAATGAAGGTAATTTGAGCTAAATAACGAAAATACTTTTAGAATAGCAAATATTCGAACAAAATCTGCCAAAAACTCCAGAGTAGAACAGTATTGGGTATTGGGGTAGAAACCCAATAGCCAATATTCTGCCCCATCTCCAGGCGTTACAATGAAAAGGTAGATTGCAGTTAAAGATTTTTACTGTAGCTGTAGCAATCTGACAAAGAAGACCGATGGCTACAAAGGCATTAAGGCTGTCTTGTCGGAGTCAGTCTTGATACTGGGAGTGGCGGTTGTGCTTATCCCTGCGTCGGGTGTCTGCTTCTGTAGGTCGAGAACGGCCTGAGGCATGCGCGCCGCTTCAGCCGGACTGCTGTCTCCGATCTCGAAGGCCGGACCCCACTGCCAAGTAGGAGTCACCAGCCAGACCTTCTTGCGTCGAGAACCGATGCACTTCACTATCTTGACCGCCGCCAACACCCCCACTATGCCCAGCGTGGTGTAAGACAGTAATAGACCGATTACTTGCTCAGACCGATTGAAAAGAACACGTTGCACTTGCTCCACTCGAGACGTCTGCTCTCTAACCTCGTAGTACTCTTTGTTAAGTTGTCGCTGGATAATTAGAAAGATATGATGGGCCACCAAAATCACCGGGCCAGACACCAACCAAGCCAGTCTCCAGTAACTTCCATCCGGTCCGATTAGTTTGGAAACGCGGTCGCTGGCCTGGCCGAACATTCTTCTAATCATCAACTGCAGGTTTTTTGTTCCGTATAGGTAAGCACAAGTGATCAGCTCGAAAAATGACATCATAATTAAGGTATACGGGGCGTAACTGTCCAGCACATTCACCACATGAAAGCCCAGCTACAATAGCAGAGTTACACAAGCACAACGCGTACAGACATGAAAATCTCTATATCATGGAAAACTGTTAGTAAAGGAACTGAAGTACTTTCAAAAATTGAGCGAATTCCGTGTTTTTTTGCGAATAACTCCTTGTGGGTGCGTCGGACAGGTATTGTGCCTCTATAGAGGGGTTTACTGTACTGGTCTAACGCTAATTTACGCAACGGAAAAATCAGGTTTTTCTGTAGCTGGCCAGAATGCGATTTATTCAATCAATCTGAGTCTAAATCTCCAGACCGTGGGGATTCCGAAAGTGTATTTATTTTTACCGTATGTCCAATGGTTCTAGACCCCTAAACTTGTCCAAAATGGCAATTTTTTGGCGATTTTCAGATTCCTGGGGGCAGGATTAAAATAACTCGGGGCAAACTCAACCGATTTGGCTGAAATTCACGTGTATGGTGTAAAATTTAGTTTTACATCGATTTCTACACATAAGAACATTGAAAAATTGACCCTGATACTGTTTTTCCATTATTAGGTCATTTCATTTTTTTGTGCTATTAGTATATAATTGTTTAAGCCCTCCACTGTGGTTACAAAATGTACGTTGCAGTGTTTTGAACAGATTTCAGGCCCTTCTGAAGCCAGTCGGATACTATAGTATGTGGTCCTGGCACGAAAACTGCATTTTGTAAATTTATGTACGTAGTTTCTGCTTTAAGGAAATGCTGGCTAGAGTTCGAACTAAGGGTGTTCTCGGTCATTGCTAACATAGCCATCATCACTGGATTACTATATTTTGAGGTCCTGACACGAAAAATACTATTTTGCGTTTATATTTTCGGGCTGTCCGGAAAGGGCGCTACTATTGGGGCGTGCGCTTTTATTAAAAGTTTTACGGTAATAATTTTCTTGTCGGGAGCCCCAACTACAGCAAGCCATCGACGATGGATATGTCAGGAACAGATTCCTCGACCCGAAAACCCTTATTCCCCACTCTCTAAAGCGTTTACTCACATCAGGAACACCTAAATGCAAAATAGCATTTTTCGTGTCAGGACCTGAAAATACAGTAATGTAGTGATGATTGCTATGTCAGAAATGGATTCCCTGACCGCGAACGCTTAGATCCTACTCTATCCAGCGTTTCCACAAACGACGTAAACTGAAAAAATGCAGTTTTCGTGCGAGGACAACCTAATACAGTATCCGAATGGCTTCAGAAGGGCCTCAAATCTTTTCAAAAATAAATCACTGTCAAGCAGCCTCTCTCGGTACGGCTATGGTACCGCAAATCGAAAACGCGCCTCTTTCAATGTTATTGCAAATGTTTTGAAATTTTTACCTTGGTGCATGTTGGCAGGCCCAGAAGGAAAAGAGACCCGCACACGGCGATGATAACAGCGGAGCGATATCGTGAAAATTTTGGGAACTGGTCACAGACGGCTACAACGATTGTTTCTATCATTACGGCTTGGGTGCTGATAGTGATGAGAAGGAAAGTTGCAAAAATGAGCACAGACCATACAGCACTTTGGGGCATAAAGGTGAGAGCCTTGCCTAACACAATGAACATTTGCTGGGCGCCTCGTCGTGTTCGATTCTTGTTTTCCATGAATTTGTTGATCGACGCGTGGTCAGATTGGGCGGCAGTGCCCAAAAAGCCAAACATCACAATGCTGCCTAATATGCTTATTCCCAGATCCACCGCGCAAATAATTAGGGCGTTCCTGCAAAACAGTCACTTTATGAGAGCCCGCCAGCTACACTGTGCGGGTGCGGCTTAAGGATGAATCAGGTATGCAAATTCGATATACCATTGTCGATATCATATACAACCGTACATGCTCGAATGAGCTACAAATTCGCAGCTAGGTTGGAATAGAAATCGTGAAGATTGCTGTAGATTATTCTACTCATGACTCCTGCTTCTGCTTATACCCCATGGTTGTTTGGCTACTATCAGAAGAAAAGTTTAAGACGTAAAATTCGGCACTACAGTACAGTACAACTCACGTATAGAATACCAAAATTCGTGAGAGGCCGAAATCCATTTGTCAGACCTCCTACCTTTATAAAGGGCGAATTCGTGAGAATTTGTGGCCAACAGTGTAATAGTGGGTGTGCCAGCTACTGGGCCGTCTTGTATTCGTGGCCTCTGGCCGGCTATACGTGAGATTTGTGAGCGTTCGTGACCTTCGACCGGCGCTAATTATGCAATCAATAGGCCATCTGTGCTGGGTCAACTTACTGGACGGAACAATACGGCCTATCGCCTGCTTTAGACAACTCCAGTACTGCAATTCGATGCATAAAAAGCGTTTATAATCAGGTTGAAAACGCATTTTATGTACACAAATATCGGTTCTAATGCGCACAAGTTACAAAAGCAATTTGCCGCTCACTAACATAATCGTATGAACGATTTCGGCAGACGTGTACTTTGAGACTGAGTGTAATTTCCATATTTTGGCGCGCAGTAAAGGAGAAAATATTTGCCGAACCGCACAACAGAAATCAGCAACAGCGGAGCAAGCAAAGCCAGAGCAAAATGCTCCATAACGCCATATTAGAGCACTAGCATAGGAAGGCTAGGGATACAATTTATTGGCTGGCCGACTTCTGACCTAAGCCGATTGACATGTCAGCTAATACGCCAGACCTCAGAGATGGATAATGTTACAATCAAACAGGCCGTTTGTGAGCGTTTGTGGCCCAATTTATTGCGTTCGTGACATTTGTGAGATCGGCCATCTCACGAATTTTGGTATTCTATACGTGAGTTGTACTGTAGGTTTTTAGAGCGAGGAGTAGAAGAGAAGAAAATGACGTGAAAACTTTGTTGTAGAGCAATAAATAGTATTACTATTCGAAAAAATTGTGTAAGTCAAGTCACTCTTCAACATAAAATAAACAAAATTTCATATGAAAATTGGCCTACTGCAAAAATTAAACTAAAATGTTGCATATCTTGGAAAATCGAATAAATTATTTTAGAACGCTTCCTTTAGTTTTTGTTCTCTTAAACTGAAAAGTTACTTACTTGAGAAAATCGTACAAATCAGTGTTATAGAAAAGAATTTGTCCAAAAATGGTGTTTTGAGATTAAAAATAGAGAACAAATGCTGAATTTTTTAATGAAAAACTGAATAAATCAGTGTTTAAAACTACTGTATGCGGTATATGGCGAAATACCGGACAATACCGTATACAGACCGGTACCATCCCTAGTGCGGCTACGCTACATCCGAGTGATCCACACTAAAAAATTAAACTACGTAAGTACAGGGTGGGCCATTTACCTATCGTAGGTTTCGTCTTGATGAAACTTTCGTTCGCTCGTAATCGATTTCGCTGAAATTTTAACACTTGCTCATAACCTCAGAATTTGTACTCTCAAAATTTTGGCCACTTCAACCCCTAATAACGCACTTGCATGTGTCCACTATCACGCGCCATAGAAAGTGACGGTAGACCTAGACACGTGGAAGTGCATGCATAACTAAAGGTTGAAGCGACAGACTTGGCCAAAATTTTTGAGAGTAAAAATTCTGAGGTTGTGTATGTGTACATGTTGTCTTGAAATTTCGGCGAAACTGTTTGACGAACGTAAAACTTAGAGCAAGACCAAACCTACGATAGATAAATGGCCCACCCTGTCTGTAGCTTGAGCCAACTGCCAAAGCCGTCCTGCGAGTTGCGGCTTCAGCGGATGTAGCGTGTCTGTATGTACTACTACATACCTGAAACAGTTGTTGCGGAATCTGCTATAGCTGGACAGTGTGGTGAGACAGCCCAATGACAGACCAAATGAAAATAAGACTTGTGAGAGAGCTCGAGTCCAAACAGATAGTTCTAGAAACTTTGTGAAATCAGCTTTCAGCATTAACTCGAGTCCATGAGGTGCGCCCGGAAAGATGGGGATACAGAAAGAAAAAACGATCAAAATTAAGACCGGTAGTAGAACGATGGGATACATGGCCAGACCCAGAGATCTGACGCTCCACACCACGCACAGTACAGTCATTAGCCATAAGAGACAGAGACACAGAGTCAGCTCCCACTGCAGACCGCCGTAACCCTCGATCGTTGAATCTGAGGAGTCGTATAAGCGGTTGTAGAAAAACTCATCGCTAGCGTCCTGGCTTTTGTTCCCCATAATAATGGTCGCATTGGCGGTACCAGGATAGCAGGACCGATTGAAGTAAAAGCTGCCTGTGCCGCGTTGAGTGACGCAGTAGCGATTGTCGCCCGATGAAGTGCAGTATTCGGACGCCCAGTCTGGGTTGCACAGAGCCCAGGGCATCACCTGCAACGAGGAGACTTTCAAGTAGGTCACCCGAGACAGACAAGTACCGCTCGGAAAGATGAGAACAAGTAGTAGGCGGCCCAAGCGCCGACCACGTTGAAATAGAGAGCGATCAAAGCAGACAAGTAGATCATAGCCCAGCCGACTCCTTGACACGCCGGCACCATGTTAGCGAAGACCAGCACGGGACCTTGACTGGAGTATTGGCCGAGCAGCAGTTCCAGGTAGACCATAGGAAGTCCCACCCCAAATATACACACGAGATAGGGCACCAGAAAGAGCAAGCCGCCTGAACGATACGTCGAGTAAGGGAAACGCCACAACTGCAACAGATGCACCAGTCAGCTTAGATTTCCGCACTCTACAGTACTTATGTCTCAGCAGCTCATTAACAGTACAATGTAGACACACACACACACACACACACACACACACACACACACACACACACACACACACACACACACACACACACACACACACACACACACACACACACACACACACACACACACACACACACACACACACACACACAGTTCATGTCAGAATGGTCATTATCGTAATTTAGACAGTCAGGCAAATAACAACATACATTATGGTACCAGTACCAGTACCTTATAAGGAAGTGGTTGTATCCATAAACGGTACCCATACATTGTACATGTAACAGGTCATCCGCCGAAGGGGGAGGGGGGTGGGGGTCTGGCGCCGGCCGGGGCGTTGGGCACAAAAAAGCGCTCAAGAATCGAAAAAATCGCTAATTTGGGCTGAAATACACAGTTGGCAATTTTTGTGTCTGAATTTGAAAACAATCGCAAAAATTTGCTCAAAAAATTACTTGCCAGAAAAATCGGAGGGGGGTCGGAAGAATCGTCTCGGTGGTCCCATCAGGGGAGGTCTAGCCTAAGGCCTAAGTCGGGTGGGGGGCAGACCCCCTGTTACATGTATGACGGTACCATTTTAAGTTAAACTGATTTTGAATTATATTTCCCTGACTATTAGACACGAAGAATTTGGGCGTAGAATTCGAAGCTACTACGTACCATTCTGCTTAATGGAAAATGGTACCGATACTTAGAGTAATGGAACCTAACCCTGCGGTTTGACACTGGCGTGCGATCTAAGCTACAACAGCATGGTAGAATAAGTAACTTGCATTGGACTGTCCCATAACATAACCAATGGCCACCAGTAAAAATTCGAAATTGTTAGCCCACTGTCCGCGTTCATTTCTTAAGTTGTCTTCAGAAGTTTGTTCACTAGTAGTAGTCACATTTGTTCCAGTGCTCTCAAATGATACCGGCTCAGATCGACCTAAAATCGAGCAAGTCTATTTGCCTCTTACAGTCAGGCACTTAACGCCGTTTATGGTACCGACACCATATAAGGTGCTGTCACCATATATGGTGCCCCCACGTTCGGCGACTGTGGTGGTACCCCTATCCATGGCCATGGGTCACCATACAGTATATGGTACGAAATCTGAACAGAGTGGTACCGTATATGGTACTGGTGCCGGTAACAACGCGAAGGTAGGGGTACCATATATGGTACCGTCACCATATATGGTACCACCACAGACCCCGAACGTGGGGGCACCATATATGGTACCGGTACCATATGTGGTACCACTACCTAAGGTACCGGTACCATATACGGTACCGGCACCTTATATGGTGTCGGTATCATAAACGGCGTTAAGTGCCTGACTGTCTTAAACACAACACAGACGGTTTTGGGACAGGTACTGTACGGATCGATCTGCAGTTCTGAAATTGCTGAGCGTACCTTACCTGAGTTGTTTTGATTTTATTGGCTGGCTACGTTAGTAAAGTAAAGTAACGATTGGCAACAATCAACTTACAATCGCTCGTGACACAAACATCGCCACGTGATTTTGATGTGCGACGTCTGGTGGTGGTAAGGTCGTGGAGACTTCCTGTTACTGACTCTTGTGTAGCGTCAAGCTCGAGGGTTAGAAAGGACGGAATGGATGGTGTAGAATGTTTATCAGCAGAAACGGTTGGTTCCATTAAACTAGTAGAACACACAATCAACAATACTAACAACAAGCTGTAATTTGCATTTCAACTACGCGCGTAACGCAACTGGTATCACATGAGAATGAAATGGATTCCGTTTATATACGGTAGCGCACCACAGACGAACTCGGATAGTTATCCAAAAGATCACTAATTATTTTGCCTATAATAGAGCGAAAATAGAGTGAGCTACAACGTATAATGGTTGTTGAATTTCAACCACAACATTAGAGTGGGTGGGAAAATAGATACAGAAATAACCTCGGATAAAATAAAGTTAGACCCTGCGCAACCGGGCCTGTTCTGTTGAAATTTTCACGGCCCTAGGCTTTTCAAGATTTAGCTACAGGCCCGGCTCGGAAAAGCTTAAATCGTAAAAAAATGCTGAAAAATCGCTTGTGCGGGCACTACAGCACAAAATAAGTATTTCTAATTGTGAAACAAAGCTATAAATAATTCATCAGCTTAAAAAAACTAGCTTTGGCTGAAGTGCAACCATATATGAGGTTTTAAAAAGTAGCACGCGAACCATCCAAAGTTATAAATAGTCTCAAAAATTAATGAATGAAAGTATTCAGAATTCAGATATAGTTTTATGGTTTAAGAATTGAAAGTACTGTGCTACAGGTTGAAGGGAAGAAATTTTTGTTTTTCCATTTTTTCTGTACTTTTCTTTTTTCACTCAAACATTCAAATCAAACACAATAAATATACTAACCAATTAATTGTATTTTCTGTCAGCAGTCTACGTGCATATTTTACGACACTGCGCACACGTTTTGGCTTCCCTCCCGCTCGGTTCGGCCCGCCCCGGCAAAAATTTAAGAAAAATCAAATCGCTGGTAGCATACATGTAACAGCTCCGGGCCGACCTGGGGGGAGGGGGGTAGGGGGGGGGGTTTTCCTCAGGTGGGGGGTCGAGGGGGGGGGGTTTCGCCCAGGTGGGGGGTCCCAAATTTCAAAAAGCTCCAAAACGCCTAGAAATGCGTTTTTAGCACGTTTTTCTCAGTAAGGACGCTAAAAATCGCTATTTTAAGCTGCCAAATAGCGTTTTAAAGCTAAAAACAAGCAAAAAATGACAAAAAGAGCTTCCAAAAACACCGATTTTTCTTAAATATCAGCAGTGGAAACGCCAAATTCGGTTTCCAAAGGCTTTTCAAGCGAATTTTAGGCTAAAAATTAGTGATTTCTGAGCCAGTTTGTTAGTGCTGGAGCCACTACCACCACTTGTATTTTTTGGTCAGGGGGAGGGGTCCCTTAACCTGTCTCGGGGGGGGGGTGAGGGGGGGGTTTGGCCTTTCCAGCAGGGGGGGGGTAGCCCCCCCAAACCCCCCCCCCCTAGTACATGTATGGCTGGTAGTCATTTATTCCAGCTCCCAATGTAAAAATAAGTCTTTGGTCCTGGATGCGTTGTAATATTGGTGGAGTCAAACAAAGTGCTACCGCTAAGACGAACACATAATAAGGATTAAAGTGAAGTAAAACTCACATACTTCTTGCATACAGACGCGAGCGACTGACTTGTTTTTTATTTTGGATTTATAGGTAAAGTAGAAAGCAGAGGCGCGGTTTCTTCCTCCATGTCCATGCAGTCTTGTTCGGGAGACGGTTGGCTCGGACAGAGGCAGAAGAGGAGAGAAGTGAACGTACACAGCAGAACTGAGTGCTGAAGAAGATAGAAAAGGAGCACTTTTCACTCACTGTACTGCTGTACTGGCAGTTTACTATCAGAATTTAAGGTAACTTAGGTTATGCATGCACAACAGATACTACATTCTAATGAAAATAGAAGTGTTTATTGAGAAATGTCTTTTAGCAAGACTTTGTGCCAAAATTTAGATAAAAAATGGAATAGTGGACCAAAAACTAGCATGTGGGCTAAGGTTACAGAATTTTGCTAAAAATAGCTCAAATTTGGATCAAGACTTGAATTTCCCTCAAAAATAGGGCGGTGACCAAGAATCGAGGTATGATGAGTTTGAAAAACACCTGGACTGACTCTGTAAAGTTTGACTCGGCCAAACCAGAACAGAAGTTTGCGTTGCAGTTTGTCGCAGAGAACATGAATGGAAAGGCATCAGACGAGGTGGTTCTGAGTGTGGACCACGTAAAATGCCGCGCCTATTCGGGTTCGTTGGGTAAGCTGACGGTGTACACTGGAAAGGTAGTATGGCGCGACAATCAGACGGGCAGGGCGGTGGAGCACCAGTTTATCGACGTTAAGAGTAAGTGCGGTTGGCTGGTTGCTGTGCCTAAGTGCAGGCGGTGCTTCAGCGCAGAGAGTGTCGCAGAAAAACAAGCCGAAAGTGCAGCTACAGGTGTGTCCGTTGGAAGGAGAGCCGAGCACGTTTCAGTTCGTCAATCCGTCGGGGAACGAGGCCCAGCTGAACGATCGCGAGCAGGTGAAAGATGCGGTGCAGAACCATCTGATGAACACGCGGCGAGAGAACAAAGCCAATAACTCGAGCGCAGCTCCGGAACAGAATGAAATGAAGAATGAGAAGGAGAAGTAGGCTCTGTGCTGGCTGTTTGGAGAGTGGCAAGCGTGTGCGTTTGGTTGCAGGCTGTTAACGGAAAACGAGTCACTTAGGAATCTTTATCGAGATCTAGTCAAAACGGGTATTGTATCTTCTCATGACTTCTGGAAGGACTATGCCATTCAGGTGACTTGTAAAACCTCTTCTATCTTTACTATTCAGAACAGATTCAGTCGACGATATGATCATAACTAAATAGAAGGAACTGTCGGTGATTTATACTTTAATCATTTCATTAGTACAGTTGTCAAGTATAGACGGCGTAGCATAGTGTCGGTGCTTAGTGGTGGAACACCATGTCGTCATCCGTCGAGGGTCTGAGCCCTAATTCCAGGAGAGAGATGGAGTACTATAATAGTAGCTTAAAATCGTGGTTTCGGTACTAAAATAAAGGGGTATGTTGGAAAATATCTCGACTGCGGCCCTCCAGATCTGTAGGATATGGCCGTAGTCATTGAGACTGTGAAGATGCAGACCCCTCTGACATGAATGGTTAGGTGTGCATTTATGCTACCTCGCCATTTGCAAAGTAACGATTGCAAGGTTACGATATGGTGCTTATACCGTATGTCGTACCAACGCAGTTCTCTAATGTAGACCTAACATACAGTAGCAGTACCATCGTATGCCGCAAGTGTCAGATTGTGATATGCTATCACTTGGCTCTAGTACTCAGTTTGATGAAAATGGCTGTCAGTCGAAATGCTATTATCATGGTTTCAGACCGAGAAACAGAATGCCAGTGCACAGGCTGTGGGAACGACTCCGGGTTTTCTGAGTAATTTGGCTTCAATGGACGGTTGCAATGGAGTGCGCGTCAATTTGTCTGCTGATATTATTCAGTCCATATTCAGAACATATCCGCACGGTACGCCGATCTCATTCTTAAACGTGAGTATTTTGTGTGCTTTCAGTGGAACGTAAACACTTGGAAATGGTTCCTCACGAGATGAGCGAGCAAGAATTCTGGACCAAATTTCTGCAGAGTCATTACTTTCATCGCGACAAAACCACTAATTCCGACCCAAAAGAGTTGTTTACCGAATGCATCAGATCAGATGAATCAGGTACTGAATGATTCGGTTTCCTATCACGAATCGGTCTGGCTACTGCACGTATTGAGCGTGAAGCATCCGAATGCACCGAATCAAGTGCAACACCGAGCCGAAGCATTGGTCGCTCAGATTAGCTCTCCAGTTTGCTCCTGCGACGCGTTTTCTTGGTGCGTAGTCGAGTAGCATTTTCGGTTGACCGCCGGTCAGCGCTAGAGCTACGGTGCTGAAAGAGATTCTCGTTCATTCAGCTGGTCACTTTTCGACAGCCTGTAGTCTACCTGTATCTCCTAGCCGTGGCCACTGTGACCAGTGACAAAACTAGAGTCAAAACAAGCAGCTTCATTATAGCCAAACGACAATGAAAAGTAGCTAGAGGGTAGACGGACGAACGGTGTGGCTGAGATAGCGTGACCTCTCGCACGATCGTTCGGCTCGGCCAATCGGGAGTACATAAATCATTCAATTCCAGCAATAACCACTGTGCGTCATTCAATTTACTGGCAAACCTAACTAACTAACTGCAAACTACACATTTTGCTTGCTTTTGTCTTTCTCTTTCTCAGTTCTGAGCTTGTATGCGTCGCATCTTCAGACAACTGACCATGCTCATCACCGACGTGTAGCAGTGCCAGGGCATCTGTTGGCGGTTGCGTTTGCCTGGACGCATTTTGTGAACGGTTGAGGCCCACCGGTCGTGCCTAAAACTACTGCTAATTCCACAGCTACGTAGAAAATTACTCTACCCGATACGCGATACGACTTTCGGTGCGGTGGCCAAACTGAACAATCCGTTTGCCAGGTTTTCTGCAGCTGCTGCGACCGGAATTGGGGCGATGAACGCCGACCCGGGTTTTATGACGCAGGAACAACAGAACATAACGACTACTAGCGAGTGCAGTGACGCCATGCCGTCTCGTCTGACAACCAAATGGATCGCTTTCTAATTAGTTGTTTGAGGCTCTGCTCGTGCACTTTTTGTGTTAAAGTTTAATGTCGGTGTTAGTGCTAATTAATCGAGTGCTTTTTTGTCTAGATCTTCGGTC
Source organism: Sabatieria punctata (assembly GCA_030248155.1). Taxonomy (NCBI): domain Eukaryota; kingdom Metazoa; phylum Nematoda; class Chromadorea; order Araeolaimida; family Comesomatidae; genus Sabatieria; species Sabatieria punctata. Next base: position 12,711 of record JASANB010000448.1, read on the forward strand.
GTTGGTTACCAAAGTTGCTAACGATAGCCTATTCAGTTTAAACAAAATTCAGGATGCGTCTTCCGTCGATGACGAGGTGAGTTGAGTGGTCTACCCTAAAGTTCCGGTATATAGTGCCGTGCCCGACTGCCCGATACATGTAACAGGTCATCCGCCGATGGGGGACACTGGTCTGAGCCTAAATTAACAAACCATCGCTAAGTTTCGCTCAAATACAGCTGAACGTGTTGAGGCGACTTAATTGCTAAAAAGTTAGCTGCCAGATAATCGGAGGGCGGGCTAGGAAAAATCGTCTCGGTTGGGGGTCCCCAGCTCCTGGGATCTGACCTGTTAAATGTATGCGTGACGGTACTACGTTACGGACCTTTATTTCAGGACTGCGCCAACAGTAGCAGTAAAGCGACTAGTCAAGCGTTGATTCGTCAATTCAATTATCATTCTAACCGAGTGTTGCGCAGTTGCATTGGAGAGTCGACCAGTTCAAAGTCGACTGTGGGTGCCTCCTTGCCGCAGACCAGCAGCACTGTCTATGAGGCATCGGAACCACCGCCAGAAAAGAGAGTCTGTATTTTTCTGCACCGGTTTGATGACGAACGAACTCGGTTGTTTATAGCGAAAAGTTGATGCAAGAAATCAGCTGGCGGACAGTGTGGAATTGGTGGAAGACAGTCACCGGCAGTCCGTCAAACTGGAACTGAAGTGTTCGTCGGCCACCGCTGGCGCAGCGTTGGCGGCGGCTGCTCAGTTCAGTCCACACGATGTTGTTAGATGGCGAGCCTGTCTACATAAATGCTTGAGCGATGGAAGGAAAGTGGAGGTACCGTTTT
>JASANB010000449.1:0-28118 GCA_030248155.1 Sabatieria punctata
ATTTAGACCTACACATCGGAAAATTGAAGCGTTCGGTACATTAGTTATACGCAGCTGGCAGTACGATTTGAAAGGGTGTAAGATTTGTGAGAACCGACAAGAAATATCAAAATTTATTCGCACCCAATGCAGAAGATAGAGTTAGCACAGGCTAGCGAGCAAAGAACTTAACGAATCATGCATCGCCATAAACGTAGAAACAACATTATAGTTTTGAAATGATACAAATTAATAAAATCACACATTACATTACATTTTAGAGTTCTAAAACGCTTTATAATAACATTGACCAGAAAATTACGTATTGCGTGAGTATTAGGTAACTATGCCAATTCCTCTGAGATCGTCTCAACAGTACATATGGGCAATTCAATTTTTTAGCTGCTTAGGCGTGAAATTTTTGTTTTGAGCATTCCGGCACAAAATTGAGTAATTTTTGAGTTGATGCAATGGAATCTTTGGGGAGATTGAAGAGTTTTGCATTTAAAATTACAGTTGAGCTACACCTGTGGTAAGTGGACCGATTGCGACGTATGATGACCAATTTAAACGACAGACGTACAGTAGACAGAGTCATACATGTAGTTAGGGGAACCCTAATTTGGGTATCAGAAGCCCTAATTAGGTTCCTGAGCCCCAAAATAGGCTTCCGGAACCCTAATTTGAGTTCCTGAAATCCAAAATGAGGCCACAAAGAGGATTCCGGAAGCGTAACTATGGTTACAAAATCTCCAAATATGGTTTCGGAAATGAATTTTAGCTCTATTTTATCGGACAAAATAAAGTTTTTTGCACGTTTTAAATAGGGTGCGGACTGATGTTGGGTATTGGGGTGTTTTCCGGGTATTGTGGTTTTTGTCCCCCAATACTATTTACAAAGTAGAATTTCCTATTGCGTCCGTTTTTCTAAGTAATACACCTGTTCTTGGCCTGTCTGTCATATGCCATCATGATGAACATAAAAATTGTGTTACAATGTATTTCTACTAATGCAGAATGTACCAGTACCGTACAACGTAGTTGCGTACTCATGGCTGTTTAGTTTTGAAATTTTATCTGTAAAAGAGACAGGTGTAAACACTTGCCCGAAGGCCCTTCAATGTGCACACCTATGTTAGTACAATACGTAAAAACAAAGAGGACACAGACATGGACGACAGCACAGACACATGGACGCATAGACACAGTCATTCAAACACACAAATACAACTATAACTAATCTACGGCTGGACCACATAAAACAAATGCTGTTCAGCGTTAATTTGTAACAACTTTTCATAAAAATGGGAGCTGCGAATGAGGGCTCTGAAATTGCGGTGTGGAAGTTGAATCTCAGCGTCCGAGCACACATTCCAGATTCGGCCGCTGAGTTGGACGCATGATCTGCAACAGCGCTCCCTCTGGTACGTCGGTAAAACGATCATTTTGCTGTGGGCTGGTTCACACCCTTTCCGGCCAAGTTAACAAAAGAATTCGTCGAAAATAAGAAACACGACTGAACTACGAATTATTTAAGTACTAAAACTGCTAATTTCTGCTAAATGGGTTTTAAATACTTAATTAAAGGCTCTTTTTTCAAAATTTTCTCCTCTCCCCTGTTGGGCAGCGGCCACTTGAAAAATTTTAATCCCAGTGCAAGAATCCTGCATACACAACTGGAATAAAACTTTTCACTGGAATGCAATTCTTGGTCCAGCTATGCAAGCACAGTATTAGGTATTGGGGGTTTCAGGTATTGTTCGCACTCGTTTTAAAGCAAAAATTCAGTTTTTTTGCACGTTTTGAATAAAAGTAGGGTTTTACAGCGCTTTTTTGCAGTTCAGATAGCATTTTTACCTGATTTTTAGTACTCAAAAACCTGTTTTGAGCCTAAAAAGGTTGCTGAAACCCGCTTTTGGACATAGTGCTGAAAGAAACCCTATTGGGGACCTGAAACCCCCTCCCCAGCTACATGTATGGAAACCTATCGGTGCCATCAGAGAAATTTTGAATAACCCGTTCGCTGTCTTTTAACCATTTCAAACTAGTACAAGAACCAACAACAAACAACCTTTACAGATAAAGGTTTTAAATAATGTACCGTATGTATGTACATGCGTAGTAGTTCACACAAGCGTAAACGATGTGTTTTCAGTGTATTCATTCGAATAAACAAAAAACTCCGACTGTCACTTGTTTCAGGAACAACAGTTGGTCTGTCGATTTCACTGGCTTTCATCTTTTTCTTCTTCTTCTTCCTGGCCGTCTGTCTACTGAACAGACTGCGCAATGAAAAACGACAGCGACAGATCACCAGAATCCAGTTGGACAGTCTGCGCGAGAGAGAAAACAGTCAAAGCAGTTCGCTCGCTGTCACTCTCTACAACCGGCACTTCAGAAGAAAGAAGAAATTGAAACCGTGACAAACAGTTTTAGATTCTGACGCCAAATTTGGCACAAACCAACAGTTTCAGAGACAACTGGGAAATCGACACCAATCGTTTAGTAATCGATTACAACACCAAGTTAGGCTCCGGCGCTTTCAGTGACGTCTACAAAGGTTGGTCTACTGTGACTAGCGTTAAAGAATTACTGAGATTGACTATGTACAGTACGTATGTATTTGAAGGAGTTTTGTATGGAAAACCCCATCGCTTGTCGAGGTTATCATCGGACCCTGAAACCGAAACTACAGAGGTTGCAGTGAAAATGCTGCAAAACTATAAGAGTCACATGTTAGCAAATTTTCTGCAAGAGATACAGTTCATGAAAGACATAGGCTACCACCCTCACCTGCTTAACATTGTGGGTGCAGTAACCTTGGGTAACCCAGTGTGTCTACTTCTGGAGTACTGTTCTCAAGGCGATCTACTGAACTGGGTACAAATCCATAAAGAAGACATATGTGTAGGTTGCATGACATAAACGAACAGAAAACTTCTTCAGATCTTTAGGCTGCCGCCACAAACAGCCAAGTCTGTCTAACAACGTTGTTCTCGTTCGCTTGGCAGATCAGCGACGGAATGGTAAGTGAAGAAAGGAAAGATATAAAAGTGATTCTCCCGCAATCGAGACTTCAGACCTATCTCAGTTCCCGCGGATTCATTCACCGCGACGTAGCGGCGCGTAATGTGTTGATTGACGCAGCCTACACCGCCAAAGTCTGCGACTACGGATTGTGTCGGCAGGTTGCCTCAGAAGTGTACATAATGCAAAACGGATGCATGCCCATCAAGTGGATGGCTCTTGAATCTCTCGAAAATCTTCGTTACAGCTCTAAATCTGACGTGTAAGTCGTACTACAGATAGACATCCCATGTAACAAGTCATCCGCCGACTGGGGAGAAGGGTTGGAGGTCTGGCGCCAACCGGGGATGTAAACCACTATTCTGGGGAGGGGGCGTACCTAAAACGCTCAAAAATCTCAAAAAATCCGAATTTTACTCTAAAAATCGATAATTTGAACTGAAATACTGCTAAAAAGTGCTGTTTTACAGGCGACTTTACCACTTTTAGTGTCTGAAATTCTACAAAATTGCTGAAATTTGCTAAAAAATTACTGGCCAGAGAATCGTCTTCGGGTTCCCTCTGGCCTAAGTCGGATGGTGGAAGACTAGCACTGTTATGCATGCAGACAGAGAAGAGCCATGCACAAACAGTAACAGTAAATTTTGTGTTGTCTTCGAACTTCAGATGGTCGTTCGGTGTGCTTTTGTATGAAGTGTTCAGTTTGGGAAAAACGCCGTTTCCCTGTGTGCAGCCTCGTGATATGATTTCGCATTTAAAAGAGGGAAATCGTTTGGAACAACCTGAAAACTGTCCGGATGAGCTGTAAGCAATCGTCTATATAGGGTGCTGGTGGGTTGGTTAGTTCACCAGCTTTCTTCAGATATGAACTCATGTGCAAATGCTGGAACGCCGATTCGACTCTGAGACCAGCGTTTGAAGAAATTCGGCAGTTTCTGGTGGAAATATTGGAGAGGGCCACTGAAAGTTACGGCTATTTGATGATCTTGCCTAGAACTTGCTCAGAGAGCACAACCAAAACGAACGATTCAAGACTATAACCATAAAATTCATATGAATACCTACCGTACATACTACATGCACCAGGGAGTGTGGGGTCTGCCATCTCCACCGATTTGGACCACCCCGAGACGATTTTACGACACTCCCCCTCCGACTTTTCTGGAAATAAAATTTTTTCAGCAAATTTTGCAATTTTTACAATCTCAGGCACTATAATTGCTAAAATCTCCTGAAAAGCAACATTTTTAGCTGTATTTGTGCCAAACTTAGCGTTTTTTACGATTTTAACCCAAAACTGCCTTTTGTGGCACGCACCGCCCACCCACCCCCTAGAATTTGGGCTCAGGCACCCACGACCAGAACCAGACCGCCCCCTCCCAAAGCCTCCTTCTCATCCGCGGATGACCTGTTACATGTATGGTACTGTACTTGGATTGAGTCGCTGTCAGAGAGTTAATTTGGCTCATGTACTGTATAGAATGCCCGTACTGTACGCATCATACATGTAACAGGTCATCCGCCGATGGGGGGAGGGGGGTTGGGGGGGGTCTGGCGCCGGCCGGGGGGGGGGGTCTGAGCCAAAATTTTGGGGGAGGGGGGTGGGCACTAAAAATCGCTCAAAAATCGAGAAAAATCGCAATTTTTGGCTAAAAATTGCCAAAAATCGTTAATTTGGGCTGAAATACAGCTAAAAAGTGCTGTTTTGCTGGCGATTTTGGCAATTTTTGTGTGTGAAAGTGTAAAAAATTGCAAAAATTTGCTCGAAAATTTACTTGCCAGAAAAATCGGAGGGGCGGGGGGGCGGTGAAATCGTCTCGGGGGGGGGGGGTCCCCATCTGGGGGGGGGGGTATGGCCTAAGTCGGGTGGGGGGCGGACCCCCCCAGACCCCCCCCTGTTACATGTATGGTACGCATGCAGCTGTACAAGTAAAAGCAACCATTTCAGTAGCTTTAACAAGTCAAGTCAGTAATCATCGAACTATTCGAAAGCTTAGGGGCAATCTCGGATTGCCAGTGTACACCTTGTTTTAAGAACGATAAACTGCTAAACGCTGCTAGTACGTACAAGACAAGCAAACATTAAACAGACAAACTTTTGCTGTGTGCGCTTGCTAAAATGCATTGTAAAAGTGGGTAGCGAAAAACCCGGCCCTTCCCTTAGTAGTTGTGCGACAGAGCAGATGGCTAATCTTCGCAAAATACGATTTCGGTTATCTAGCTTAGCACAGAACTGTGCTGAAGTATTAAGCTAGTCATGCCCGGGACTAAGCTGTTTGTGGTGTTTACTGAAATTGCCTTTGTCATGTCGTCAGGCGGCCGAAATACTGCAGCCATGAATCTAACAGTCTCTGAATGCGAATGTAAGTGGACGATTGAATAACGTTTGATTGTCAATTTTCGAGCTTTCACTTGCGATTAGGGCAATCTAACGAGTGCCGCACATGGGACATGATCTTCATCTTCATAATGACCGACAGTGTGAGCGAAGTTTTGTTCAACTACACCAGAGAAGTGATTCACAACGTCACTCGCAGTTGTTATTTGTCGCCCGAGGGCGACCGTGCCAAGTTCTACACTGGTTTCTTGGGAGAAATGCAGCCTTGGCAAGTATCGGAGCAGGAATTCTACCAAAAGCTGCTACATAAAGCCACATATGAAACATCTACGGTGAAGTTGCCAGAAACTGTGAACAGCGCGAAAGTGGCCTTCACCTTATACTCAAGCTTAGGAGACCTGTTATCGAGTGGTTCGCACGGTCGAGGTAGGGCTATTGTCTTACTGTCCAATGCGCTAGGCTTGTGGCCCGAAATTCACCAGATGCAATTGTTGAAAGATTGGGTACTCAATAACACAGTCCGATTTGGAGTCACACCTATTCGTATGCTGGATCTACCTTTGTATGCCAACAACACTCAGCCAAGGGAAACGCATCCGATATGGACGAATGTAACAGATTACGTCTACACCGCTCAAAACTATAGTCGATTGGACTTATTCGTGCCGTTCCTAACGCCTTGCACAGAGTTTGGACAGCAGCCCAACGAGCCATTTAAAGAAGATATCGGTATGAATAGAGTAGCCTAGCTTTTTTACACAGATGAAGAGTTCATAACTAGAAGTGCCTCAGTCACATTTCTGAAAAAAATGAGGTATACAGAGGGACACAAAACTTTGGAATACAGAGAATGTTTGTGCAGAGTTATAGCGCATAAAACCGCCTCATTCCTTTGTGGCAGCCATATACAGTTCTTATAGGCACGGAAAATTCGACAAAAATGTCCCAAGTCCGTACCAGCCGTGAAAAATCAGGCTGTTTTGTTGACTACGGTAATCCTATGTCAAGTAAGATACACTATCTAAACTGATGAATTATCAATTTTTTTTCAATTTCTGAAGTGGTTGTAGCTAGTTGTCAATAACCATTTTGGATGATCAGAGAATCTTTTGCGACTATTGCTGACGCGATACAAGAACCACGTATTTATGCACAACGGACCTCTTTTAGGTGCTTGGAGCAAAGAGATGCCTTAGTCCAGATACAAATAAATTGCCATAATTCCGCAACGAAGCGTGTTTTTGGGTGCTCTGCTCCAACTTTGCTGAAACATTGCTTTCCACTTGCCTTTCACGATAGCGCATACTTTTAGGAATCGGTTTTTGGTTGCATTAATTCAGCTAGATAGTTTAACCGCGTTCTTCTCGTTTCATCTATTTTGTGACTGTCAGGCACTTCTAGTTATAGTTATCAACGCAACGAAAATGACCTCAAGTACGGATGTTCCGTAACAAATTCGAAAGGTAAAGTGGATTTCAGTTCTGATTATCAGTTGCTCTCTGGTGGGACTGCTTTTTCTGGCAGTTTTGGTGCTGGCCCTGATGCAAATCCATCGAAAGAAAATTTACGAGCGCTCGCTGCGCGTAGCTCGACTACAACTGAGCCACCAGAACAGCGTCGGTCCGACTTCTGCCAACGACCTTACTACAGCTCTGGAAAACTCCTTCGCATTTCAGTTCCTAATGTAAGAAAAAATACAGATGAAAACACAGCGTTAGCCAAAAACGGACGGCCTGGCCTTTTTTTGAGTTTTCCGAGTAACTTCAAATAGTCGCCATTCCGTAAATTTTCAACCAAATGAAAAGTTTTTTGGTACGATTATTTGTTTGTAAAAGGTTTGTTATGACCAAATTCTAGCAAAGCCTAGAGTTGCCCTTCTGAAATGACCTGGATTTTGCAGTGACGTATCCAGGATTTTGGAAAGGGGGGTGTAAAATTTTGAAAGTGCCTGGTTGGGCACCAGGGTAAGAAAATTTAGCAAAATTAGCCTTCAAAAACGCGTTTAAAACGCATTCCGAGCTTAAAATTAACAGAAATTACAAGTTTTAGTAGTTTATAATGGCCTGGTTCGGCTTCTGCCCGACCAGGGCGAGAAAATTTTGAAAATTTAGCCTTCAAAAACGCATTAAGAAGGCATTCTGAGCACAAAATAGACAGTTTTTTAGTACATAATTCATTAGTTTCTTATATTTTTTTACAGACTTTTTCTTCCTACCTCCACCGCAAAGGGGGGGGTGTACACACCCTACACCCCCCTGGATACGCCACTGGGATTTTGAGACGTCAAATTTAAACATTGGTATCTTACGAACCCCTTTTCCAATCTTTCCCAAATTTTGCAGGTAAACTAATCTTTAGATGGTCTTTAATCCCTAAAAAGGCCAGATACACAGCAATGCTTTATCTTTAGACAATACCACCCTCATTTTTTACAATGCCAAATATTCACGTTCACTGAAAATACGTAAAAACCAACCAGGTTTTAACCGGCTGTGCTAGAAAACTGGCCTTTTCAGGGAATAACGTCCATATACGTATAAGATTGCTTAACCTGTAAAACTTCGGAAAGATCCGATGAAGGATTTGTGTGATACGTATGTTTAAATGTGAGGTCTGAAAATTAGGATCGGTTCATTTCAGAAGGGAAACTCTGGGCTACAGAGGGTCAGTAGACTACTAGGTAGGATTTGACCAAAACAAACTTTCAACAAGTACTAATTATTAGGGTTCCGACGATATATCGATATCGATATCGAAAAGTCGATATATCGACCTTTTTTCCAATATCGATATCGATATCGATATCGCGATATTTCGCATCGATATTTTCGATATTTTTTGGGTGGAAAAGTAGGGCTAAAACAAAACTGACACCAAGTTTATCTCTCTGGAAAATTAAATAAAAACAGTTTTTCCTGGACAACTCAGAAATCGATGGTAGTCAAAACATAAATTGTAACAGTGGCATGATAGCTATCAGAAACATCAATTTCTGGGCATTCTCAGCTTTCGGACAGCAACGTTTAGGTTCTTAAATGTCTGCAAGCAGCACTAAAGAGCTGCTCACCCCGCACACATAAAGCAGGAGGGCAGAAGCAGACATGGGCCAGAATTTCGGTTGAGGGGTGGTAAATTTTCAAATCCTGAGGGGGTACTACCGCCGGACTAATGGGTGGTCGAAAGGATGGTAAGCAAAAAAGTCCGATTTTTTTTACCAAAGTCAAGTTTTTTTGGCACTTGTCACTAAAATAAGTTAAAATACGCTATTCTGTCCAAGCTCTTTATGCGTAATGAGGGTGGAGCATAGGCCTGAGGGGTTCAACCTTTTATTGAAGGCCTTCAGATGGGCCACTACCGTTTCTGCCATTCTCTGCTTGATTGATGTCAGATCGCTGACTGCATTAGTACTTGACTGATAAGCAGCGAGAGCAGTTTGCTCTTTCAACTTTTCAGATTTTCTTGCATAACTATAAATATCGATATCGATATCGATCGATATTGAAATGAAAATATCGATGTCGATATCGATATCGAATATCGACGAATTTTGATATCGTCGGAACACTACTAATTATCATACCAAAAATCTTTTCATTCGGTTAAAAATTGATAGAATGGCAGGCGGCCATTTGAAGATCTTCGGAAAAGTCCAAAAATCCAAGGCGGCCTGTTTTGGCCCACACTGTATTAATGAGAAAATAAAGCGGTCTCACTAACTGCAGCGACCAAAGATGGGAAATACCGCGTCGTCGCTTGAGGATATTTTACGAACAGAAACTGGGCTCGGGCGCCTTTTGCCATGTTTACAGAGGTGAACTACTGTACGTAAACAAAGCATAAAAGGTACAGAGAAATTTTTGCTCGTGATCAGGTCTGGTAATCGGCGGTGTCCCGGCCAATGACACCACTCAAGCCCTTTGTCTGACCTCTGAATCGGAGCTGGAGGTTGCTGTGAAGATGCTACACGAATTCAAAGACCATTTGACAGATGAACTACTGCAAGAAATCAAATTTATGAAGTCGCTCGGCTACCATCGTCACTTGCTGAATATGGTCGCCTGCATAAGCATCGGTCGGCCCGTTTGCATCTTGATAGAAAATTGTTCTAACGGCAATTTACTCAACTTTGTGCGCGATAGAAAAGAGAGTTTAGAGAAGGTTGGTATTCTACTCATTGAATGAATGATGTAAAGTTAGGCATGTGCAATGGTGTAGCTGGAAGACCCAGGGCGTTTGAATTGCCGGTCCATTGCTCTAACAACTGGCTACACCGGGCAGACCAACACCTTAAACTCAGTATTCGAGAAAGCTAGCTTAATTGTTTTAGTAAAATCTCATGTTGTGTTTTCAGTAGTTAGATAAATGTTTTCAGGGGCCTAAAAGAGCGTTTGACGAGTGGAACCAATTGATCTCATTTGCATGGCAGATCTGTGATGGAATGGTAGTAACAATCGTTCCTTTCAGCTACACTAAAAAATCAGTCTTCAGGTGTATCTGAGTGCAAAAGGCTACGTTCACCGAGATCTGGCAGCTAGAAATATACTAATCGACGCGTCCTACACAGCCAAGGTAAATTCATAGGCCGTGTTTATAAAAGTGCGTCGGCCGTAATTTGGTTTAAATGTAAACACAGTGCGTTTTCAAACGAAATAAATCAGATCCAAGGTTGCCACGTCAAACAGATGCCGTAACAAAAGACCACCGACAAAGGCCGCCGGCCACTAGTTTCTTCGCAATCAATGCAACACTAAAAGTCTGTTATCCCGAGGGAAAGGACCCCCAACTGTCGTCTGTCGCGCAGTGTCCTCGGCAGACAATTTACGACAGGCCATTTAGAGCAAAAATAAGTATCGCATAATACATGACACTATTTAGGTTGGCGATTATGGTTTGTGTCGTCGTATGGAGAGTGGAATCTACACAACGCACGGAGGACGTCTGCCCATAAAATGGATGGCCATCGAATCCCTCCTGCGAAGCCAATTTACCACCAAATCTGATGTGTAACTCTAGTAGCATCGCTGACAAAACAGTACATGGGCCGACAGCGTCTGTAATGGCTTTCCCACCCCGATCTATTCTCTGCACACTACAAACACTGCCATCTAACAAAAAATCCAATTTTAGTGACCGCTAGGTTTCTTAGGGTTTGACTCATGTACTGTAAGAACCGATAACGTTTTTGAGTTGAGAAGACGTTATTGGTTGAATTCCTGTCAGACGATACGAAACCAGAAGGTATCTATTGCAGCTGGTCGTTTGGAGTGCTTTTGTACGAAATGCTGAGTTTGGGCGAAATACCGTACTCATATGTGGAAGCGGCAGAGATGACTCAGTTTCTGGAGGAGGGAAACCGACTAGCCAAGCCTAAACATTGTTCGGTTCAAATGTAGCAGCGTTCTATTTGCTCAGTTCTCTTCGTACCTACTTGAGAACTTTCTAGATACGCCCTGATGTGTCAGTGTTGGCAGGAAAAGCCGGTCGAGCGGCCCAGCTTTGAAAAGCTGCGTGATAATTTGGCTTCCCAATTAGAGAAAGCAACAGAGAAGTACGGCTACGTACTAATCAATGACTGCCACAACTAATTGGCAAGTAAATTTAATTCACTGAACCAAAACAAAGCGCTAAAACTCCAGAAAAACAGACAATAGAACTACGGCAAACAAACACTAGCAGTAATACAGCATTGCTTAAGGTCATGTACGATCTCATACTTACACTCCAAAAATATCACAGCTCCAATCGAAATGTGTACACGAGATGCCGGAAAATGATACTGTAAAAGTTCACCCACAATCATAGTTCCGTGATGGGCACGGGATAATTGGAAATCACCCTGAAGCTACCGTCTCTGGAGAGCGTCGACGTTACAGTAACCGGTGAAATCGTACTGTAATAGTCCACAGGAGGCACTTTGCTACAGGTGGGCGGCGGAAAGCCAGCGTAGAGCAAGCTTTTCTTAGAATTGGTGTGGCCGTATCCGTAACTGTAGCTGTACGGTCCACTACTGACTATGTCAGACTGCGAACACAAACTGTCTGTCTGTTGGTTGGCACAACACCGGTGTCGAAAGCGCAGCACGCAGAGCACGAAGGCGGTTGCAATCAGTAGCACGATCACTAGCACCAGCAGAGGAGCCAGATAGTCGGGCGAGTGCGTCTGATTGCAATCAAAATCGTCTGGTTCGAGCGTAATCAGCGACCTCTGGGCCAGGGCCTCCGGACTCGAGCAACGACCGGCCGAAACCGCCTGAGTGTCTGCCGGTCCGTAGACCAGACGCAGCGCCTCGACCACCCACTCGAAGTCACAGTCGCACCGCCAGGGATTGTTGCGCAAGTCCAGCTCGCTCAACTGCTGCCAATCGAGCAGGTACTGGGGCAGAGATCGGAGGTTGTTGTTGGAGAGAAAGAACTGGCGTAGGGAGTTGGGACGTTCAAAGGCCAGCGGGTCGATCGACTCAAGCAAAGGGTTGTTGGAGAGCATCAGGGTCTCCAGAGCATAAAGTCCGGAGAAAGCATTCAGTTCGATTCGTCTGAGTTTGGCGCATTGCGTCACCACCAGCTGGCGCAGTCTGGCCAGGCCCTCGAAACAGCTGGTGGGCAGTTGGGCCAACAGATTCTGACCCAGCTCTAGGGTGTCAAGTTCAGTAAGGGAGCGGAAGCTGAGAGTCGGCACTGTGCTGAGACGGTTCTGGCTCAAATCTAGTTGCCGCAGACTTTGCAGACCGTCGAATGCATGTTCGTCGATTGATTCCAGCTCGTTTGAGGTTAGACTCAGCATCTGAACAGACAACTGTTAGACAGAGAACGTGTTGGAAAGATTTGACAAACGAACCTGCAGATTTCGCAGATGCTCAAATGAATTGTTGTGCACTCTCCTCAAACGGTTGTGACCCATATCGAGCAATTTGAGCGCTTTGGTTGCATGCAACGCAATCTTTGGCACCTTGCTCAGTTCGTTGTTGTCCAGCAGAAGCTCGTTGAGGCTAGTCAAGCCTGTAAAAGCCCCCGGGGACATGGCTTTGAGTGCGTTGGCTGAGACATTCAGCAGTTCCAGCCGTCGCAAATCGACGAAGACAGAAGTGGAGAGTCGGGAAAGAGAGTTCTGGCTCAGGTCCAGCACTTTCAGTCGTTGCAAGCCGGTGAACGTCTCCACCACCAGCCCAGTCAACATGTTTCCATTGAGCTTGAGAACTTGCAAACTCTGCAGTCGATAAAAGGATCCGCGATCCAGCGACAGAATTCGGTTGAACGACAAGTCAAGGAACTCCAATTCGGAGTAAACGCTCAGTTCGTCCAGGGTGATAGCAGAAATGCGGTTGTTTCGCAGAGTCAGCGACCGGGTGCGCGGGTTGAGCAGAATCGGAATGCTGGTCAGACCGGCACCGGAACAATCGACTGAAGGCTGAACCTCTTCGCTGCACTGACAGCCGGATGGGCAGAAGGCATTGACGGATAAGAGAAGGGACAAAACCAACAGACAGGTAAGCATGGCTGGATTCTAAAACAAAGACTGTAGTAGTATGATCAGACGCGACCTGACAGCACCATCAATTACAGTGCGCAGCCAGCGGCCTTGCGCCTATTACATACATATTTACGGTTTCAAAATTCGGGTCAGACAGTAATGATGGCTCGGAATTTCTACCACGTTGCAAAAGGGCGTCTCGACTACCTAATAAAACAGTGACTTGAGGCCAATTATCGTCCCGAGGGGATCAGCTTCCCAGGACAAAAACGAAATTTATGAGCCGCGCGTCAAGGACTGGTCACGCAACTGAAGACCGATCTGCTGACTTGTGACCGACGCACCGATTAGCGGGGCCACTTGAGCTGGGAAACAAACCACTGCCCCCGACCGCGACCAGTGATGCAACGCGGCACTATTATCCCTAAATCGACAGGAATCCCACCCACTTAATAACAAGGGTCACCAAACAGTAATTGCCCAATCGAACCAACTCAAGTCTCCAGTCCATCTGCTCAGTTGGCGGTCAGCGCCCACCTGGCCACAGTAGCTGCGAAGGGAGGAGCAATGGAACCAAATATTTGCTGAGCGCTCGAACACGGCAGAAGAGTATTTGCAGGCCAGGGAGTCGCGGCTGGAGACAAAGCTGTCGGGTCAAGCAGGGCACAGCTTAGAGTTAAAGCAAATAGTAATTCTAGCAAGAGCTAGTTGAGCGCCGTAGTACTTACAGTCCGACAGACAGCCCTGCCCGTCTATGACTGATGCGATGATATTGAGCGCCCCGGGCCGACGATTGTGATTTGAAAGCGGCCGAAATGGAAAATCCAGTCCTTTAACAAGGTGACACCGAGCCTGGCTCCAGCTCACTTATTAGATTCAGTGGTTTGGAACAAAAACGAGTCCTGTGCAAGCAAACCGAGTCGGCACGCGCATCCCAAAGCTAACAGGCAATTAGGCAAAAAGAGCGCCGACGCGAAATCAAAACAAACTTAGCGATCGGGAGTACCTGGTCTGGTCGGATGCGGCCGAGCCGAGTTTTAGCGACGCAGGGCGCGGCGCCGACAAGTTCTTGGCGGCCGGTCAGCAACTAACCAATTCGATCAGGTTTCTGGGCGCCGAAAGGCCAAAAAGACAGTGGCAACTACGTCTTACTAAATGTGTACACAGCCTTAGTCTGGTTTGAGCAAAATGTATAGGAGGCCCGACCCACAGGTCGCTGCAGCGAGGCGCGAAATAACAAAAAGCATTTCCCTCTTCAACCAAATATGGCAGTAATATGCGACCTTGCACTCCGGCCACAGACAGTTGGACGACACCAGTCTGTCTTTGGGCAAAACAATGCCACCGCGGTCTATTGTGCTCAGTGATGGCAGCTAATGATCGCACTCAGCTCAAGCGATAAAACGATCTGACCGATCGGTTAGGCGGCGCCTCAACTATGCAAACGAAGCGAACGAAAAAAGGCAGCGAGCCCGGTGGCACTGGCTGTTATGAATGGAGTCTGATTATGGGCTTAGAAATATTGCCGCGAGACCGTAAATCACGTAACCGGCCACAAAAATATAACCGGACCCCTCAGACCAAATCTATCTGCCGAGATCTGATAGGTGCGTTCGCGGTTCGATCGGTCCAAAGAGAAGGCCGATTACAGAAACGTTACGTGGCGCCCAATAAAACCATAAAAACCATATGTTTACAGGCCGGGAAATGCTGATAGTGCTGTCAGAGTCAAAACAAACAGCTTCGCTTTATAATTTGGCTTCGCTTGGCTGTTCTACTATTTCAGCAAAGATAAAGGTGCCGCACCCGATCGTGAGCTCAATGCACAGTGACGAAGTCGTAAATTTAGAAACCTTTCAAGAGCAAGTTAATGGCCTAGAGCAAGTGAAGCAACAATGATCTGAAGCAAGAAAAAGAGGTCAGCAGAGAATGTGTCGTGGCGCACTCCTATTATAAATCTGGTAAACACGTGTGAAAGGCGTGAAATAGCGTCCCAATGACAGCTCTGCGGAACTGCGCAATTATAACACCTCAAAATACCCTAACGTGGCGTTATGGGGTAATAGGGGCTTAACCTCGGCCAAACGGTATGGCCGAGCCGTTTTGGAGACACCGGACACGGGCCAGTCGATAAATGTCAACTATTAGACAATTCCGAGCACGCTACCCCTCACCGATGCGCTTATGTTTCGCGTAAACAATCAGGCATAAACGCGCAATCAACAGGCCAACAAGGCAGATCGAATTATGTTGATTAGCCCAAACGATACAGCCCGACAAATGGAAATCTACCTCACTCTCTTCCGACTGGGATGTCTCCAATTTCCGAAAGTCACATGTCTGGATTTAGACGGCCAATTAAGGAAGATTCAGATTCGAACTGACATGGGTGTTTCATAGCTAATAATAATAAGGCCCGCCGAGACCGTCCGGCGTCTTGGTTCTATTGTCAGACGCATAAGGCATCGTTTCTCAATGTTTGGGCGTAGCTTGGAGATAAGAAGCGGACGGCGTGAATAAGGCGAGCATCGGCCGGAGAAGCAATTTTTTATCAGAAAATAGCCCCGGCCCAAATAGCAGCTTTTATCCTCGATGAAATATGGGGCGACGGGTGGCGAATGGACAAGCAGTAAACCAAAAATTAAATTCCCTGCTATTCTATCGCCCCAAATAGACCGTAAAAGAGCCCAACCAGTCGCCAGCGCGGCGCATTACAAAATGCACACTAGAGCTTTACCTGCCGGACCTCCGGAGAAGATACCCGCAGGAGAGTTTGCGCACTTTCACGGACGAACGCGCCTTGTGCGACCGCGCGTACAGAAGCCTTTATGGCAAAGTCAACGGCAGTCCTAATCCGCGGGGTCGGGGCGGCTCAAGTGCACCCTTTGGCTGCCCCGCCAGGGCACCCCCTGTGGTAAACAGTGGCTAGGGTCAAAACTGACACCTGCCACAATCCCCACGGGCTAAGAGGCTCCCGTTTCATGAGTCTTTGTGTGCAACAATAGCCACCTTAAAGCCGGCAATAAAACGGTGCATCGCCATTAATCTAGAGACGGCATTGTCCGAGGAGCAACCGGTCATTCTTATGGTAAAAGCCCGCGGCGCCTTTGACCGCAGAGAACCATAATTTTTGGCGCACCAGACAGTCTCCTCTCATCATATTTATTTGGCTTAGAAACCGGAGAACAATGAAGCTTTTTAGCCGACCGGTGCGAGCGGTTAGATCGCTGTTGGTTCACCTGCCGTTCGGTCGTTCGTAACTGTCACTGGTCTCTCGTCATTAGCCTAATTGTTTGTGTTAGCACCCGTATACATCTTGTGCTAAATACAATATGTCACTGCGTCTCAGGTTACTACATATTTTTCTGTCATGTGTAAAACAACATGTTCAAAATAAGCAACGTTTGGCAACTATAACATTCGACAACAGTACATAAAACAGACTATTGAAGAGACAAAAATGATGCTATTTCTTGCTAATTTTAGCTTGTGTATGATGTGTTACTTACTAACAATGCCAGTTTTTGTTGCTTTATGCGCGCCAGCGCACTTACAAAACTAAAACTATTTTTGACCACTGTACAAGGAGAAATGTCAATCACTAACATTTTGCATAAAACAGTCATTGCGTCAAAATAATACTGAAAAGTTGTGCGCAATTTTTGCTCGTTTACATGTACGATATTTGAGCAGATTTTTTGTATGTTGTTTGGGAAAGGTACAGAGTTATGTGACTGCAAGCAAAGCTTGAAAACCAGTCAGAAGCTGTACAAAGCATGCGTTAATGTAACGGTAAAAGAAAGAAGATTGCATGTGATCAATCAATTCAATGGGTAGTAACAATACCTCAGTCAGGGTTCGGTCTATGTACAAATTTGCCGCCAAGAATTGGAATGTAGTGAACGAGTGCTTCTTGCTTCAGTAGGTACGCAATATAGGAGGGCGCCAATTTGAACAGTAGTTCACTCAGTTTCAGATCACTACTGAATGCATTGTTCTAGCGGTTAGGGGATGATTTAGGTAGTCCCTATACAGACAGGTTACAACGTAAAGCGCTCAATTACAAGACAAAACTTCCAGAAAATTCGCAACTGGGCAGTAGTAGACGTAGCCAATTTTGAAGTTAAACAGAAACAAACAAGACCGGGAACTCGGAAGAAGATCAGATTTGTACGGGAGCAGAATGAATCATTAACTTACTCGAGTCGGTGACGATCGACGGATGACCATATTGACCCGCCTGTGGCGGAAGGCTTTCGTTTTTGACGGTTCGTTAAGCAGCGGTTTTGGTATCAAATTATGCGTCTCCCGGTGATCAGCGTGCAGGGAAGCCAATCAGCCGGTGGTCTTTGGGTACTAATTAGCATATAGCATGACGTCGATTAGACCCCGTTGGGCAATCGCTCACACAAAGGCTCTGCGCCAGAGCAAACATATCTTGCGCGATCAATCACACTTGCAAGACCGGACAGCGTCTTTAATCCAATCTAGCCTGACGTTTATTAGACCAGCGCATGGCTTGCCGCGCTCTATGCCGATGGACAACGGTCAAAAGTCTTCAGGGACCACCCACGGGCCACCCAAGCTGTCAAGTTTGGCGCCGCATCAAGCCGGGAGATTGGGAAGTGCCAATTGCGTGAAAATCCAATCTGGACCGGGCGCAGATTGAGCGACCGCTAGCAGCGGGTTTATTAGTGGAAAAGCCATACCTATTTTACGATTAAAGCACTACACACTCGCTTGAGTTCACTTTACGACTAAGCAACGTAATGGCATGACCGACCGACACAAAGCTACGCTCGGCACAATCGAGTTTAGTTTAGATTGACTGCACAGCTATATATAGAGCGCACCCCGTTCACTAAGTCACCCAATGACTGCATTCAAGTCCAAGCTTCTTGACCAACTCCATCATATAAAAAAGTTTGGTCGTACACACCCGCTTGGGACCAACTATTTTTCTAGCCAGACAAGTCTAGAATCAATGCAAAGTTTCTGCGCTGGTATAGTAGTTACAAACACAGAGTTAAACCAACAAAATAAAAAAGCCATGCAACCTTTGTACAGAAATGAGCATGAAAGCTTAATCTAGGTAGCAAGAACCAATCACAGTAAAAAGAAACTGAAGCAAATAGCCTTTGAGTAGAAAATCCCTGCATGAATCAGTAATCAAATAAATGCGTATGCATTAAACTAGACATTGAAAAGAAATGGCCGAAAGGTGAGCGTGGTGAGAGCGAAATTAGCAGACAAAAACAAAACCAGAACAGTGAAATCGACCTTGTCCATAATCATATTCCACACCCTTCGCCTGTCTTTCTCCGTCTCTGAACTCTCAAAGTGCTCCTTGAAATACTTCAGCTCCTGAAAGTAGCCCTCTAACTTTTCCAAGATCACGTCCAACTCTGGGTTATTTCTGGAATGACGATGAACCGTCACTCCTCCCAGACCACTGTCCTCATGTTCCATAGACAAAAGACAGGACAGCTCTCTTGTGTTGCTGTTTTTGTCTTCAACTCTTCGAAGAGAGGCTGGCTTCCTTTTCACAGGAAGTAGCGTTACTAAACAGCCTGGAACAGGCCATGACCGAGTAAGCGCCCTCTGGTGAATGAACATCAAAAGCACGCTGGTAGCTGTGCCCGCAGCTGAGATAACGAACTCCGCCATTATGTAAGAACCCAAAAGAGGGAGTCCGTCTGAGGTTCTGGGTACCGAATCTGACACAATCTGTAACATCACTGCCATGGTGAGAAGGGTTGTTAGTCCCAGTGTCACTTTCTCTTGTCTGGCTGCCTCAGCACTGAAAGGTGAGAACAGGCCCAAAATACAAACAGTCGTTATGATGAAGCTAGGAATCAGCATCACAAAAACGTGGTAGATTGGCTTGCGCTTGAAGACTAAATGAAAGTGCACCTCATCCCAGTGTCTGGCTCCCAGCACAGTGTAGGTCTGATGTTTCTGGCGCACTTCCTCTCCACTCAGAGACACTATCTGCCACTCTGGCACTGTGTTAGTAAGAATAAACGCGGAGGGGTCGGCTTTGAAGGCCGGGAATTGTTCCACATGCAGATAGTCAGAAGCATAAGCCCATGTACCATATTGCAGGGTGCAGTTCTGGGTGTCCCAGGGAAAATACTCCACGTCCAATTTGCAGCGAATGCTCAGTACCTCTGGCTGGAACAAGATGACACTGCCATCGTAAATCACTTGAACATTTATCGTGTCCAGTTCTTGTATGACAGAGGCGCGATCAACAACATTGAACAAAATGATGTCAGGTTTCCATACTTTGCTAAATGGCAGAGTTATCTGTGTAATGTTACCGTAGTCTGCAGGGTTCCAGCAGAGCAACGAGTCGTTCCACAGCAGAGACAGCCACTCGATAAATTTTACCGACTGTTGCTTTTCATTCACTTCGAGGAGGTCGTAAATGTAGGGAGCTATGTAGACGGTGGTGAAATTAGTCTGATAATTTACTGGTCGAACGTTTCTGTCATAGTTTCGGAAGAGATCAGTAACTAATTTGTGTTCCTGTGGCACGGAGGAAGGAAGAGGCAGGAGAAACAACAGAAGCGGAAGCATTTCTACGGTCAGGTTCAGACGCTGAATCGGTTATTTCATTTTGAACCTACGCTCCGTTTGATAGGCCGTAAACGCAGACAGACACGAAAGGCATATGAGCTGTTTTATAACGGTTTTTGCCCTCTGCAAAGAGACCTCTGGGAGAGGGTGAAGGCAGATTGCAATTGGAGACAAAACTTAGGAGGCCAGTCTCAATCTTGGCTTCAGGCCCTATTTGCCAGACAAAAGAAGATTAATGATGCTTTTGCAATTTTGTTACAGTTGATCTATGGAGCGCTCAAAAGAAGCGCAACAGAAAACCCCAGAACATCCAGACTGTCAACACCAGGTTGATCAGGAGAAACAGCATCATCAGTGCAACGTCAACTTTGTCAAAGAACTTGTTCCAGCTCTGCTGTTGCTCAGACTCCTGCTCCGCTTCCGCCAACGCCTCCCTGGTGAGTTTCAGCTGTTCGATACATCGGTCTAATTTGGCCAGCACCGGCTTCATATCCCAGACGCGGCTATCGAAAATCATTGAAGAGCGTGCCGTCTCAAATCCATTCTCCTCTGTCTCGAGCAAGACTGCCTTCTCGCTCACTACCTTCAGTTTCTGTTCGGTAGACAGCCTTGGCTTCCACTTTCCAACCACAGCACGCTTGTGCAGGTACATCACCACCACTGCCACCAGAGTGGCAACTGCGCACAGAACGAATTCGGCCATTATATACAGACCAAGCAGGGGCAGTCCTTGGTGAGTGCGAGGCACAGACTCTGCAACTATTTGCACGTTCAGCGCCATTGCCAAGAGAGAGGTGAGACCCAGGGTGACCTTCTCTGACCGCTCACCACCCGAGCTGGTGGGAGAGAAAAGACCAACAATGGACAGAATGGAGACGACCAGACTGGGCATGAACAGAACGTAGATGTGGTAGATGGGTTTGCGTCTGAATGACAGGAAGAAGTACAGTTCTGAATACTTTTTCTGCGAAAGCTCTCCAGAAATAGCTTGGTTGTATTCCTTCTCCACTAACTCAGCAGTGAAATCTTCAACGTTCCATTCAGCTGAACCTTTAGACATGATCAAGTCCTTGCCAGATCGAGCCGAGAAATCAGTTCCTATGCTTAGCTTCTGCTGGTCAGAAAAATAACTGAACGAGCCATAGTGCAGCGGACACTTCTGCCGATCGAACGGAAACCGAGAGACGTCCAGGTTGCAGCGGACGCTCAGTACGTTCGGCTGCCACCAGAGCACGGTGCCGTTTGCCCAGGCCAGAACACTCTTGCTATCCATGTCCTGCACTATCTCTGCTCGCTCTACCACATTGTACAAGTAGACGTCGGGGTGCCAGACGTTCTCAAGTGGCAGTACTACATGATGAATGCCACTGTAGTTATTCGGCTCCCATGTCAAGTAGTCGTCCACCCACTGCAGTCCTCTCCATTCTATCAGCTCCACCACTTCCCGCTCTTCATTCACCTGCAGCCGAGGGACATCAAATAGCTTTATGTTTCAACTATTTCTTTCATACATACCATAAATGCACCCATTCACTCAACTTGAAAGCTACTCACCACTATAACGCTACTGGAAATAGCTATGATTTTCATTGCTTGCTATTCATTTTCATTGTTTCCTGTTTTCTTTTTGCGCAGTTTTTTTGTTCTTAGCGCCTCTACTATTATTCAAAAGATTAAACCTAATGAGTAAAACAAAAAGTATTTGCGAATCAACCCGGTTCGATATCCGGTGCTAGCCCAGATGGCTCGAAAATATCTTTCTGTACCTACCATAAGCGTTCCCAGCAAAAAGGTTGTTTAGCCCGGCCGGAAACGTTTACAATGACAAACGTAACCGGATTTGGAGCAGGAAACGAAAACAGTTGCTGTTGTTAAGAACAATTTGATTTGGATTTTGAATATTAAGCTTTGTTAGGTGCGAGAAGTATCTATATAAGTAAAAGAACTATTTTTACATGCAATCAGCACGGTTTCCTAAAAATTTACAAGCTATTTTAGAATAATTTACACAAACTCGATATTTTTCAAACCGACCCTCGATTACGTAACCAAGTTTTCAAAATACCGAGTTTCTCGAGTTGAACCGAGCTTCGTTTACACAACACTACTATCACGAAACTTCTCAAATTCGGTCAAACCTAGACCACAACGACCTGTAACAAGAGCTTCAAGAACGCGACTGTTTTACCTGCATCAGTTCGTAGATGTATGGCGTTAGCATCACCTCAACCGGTTCTGACGATTTCTTCTTGGGACGAACGGCAGTGTCATAGTCTTCGAACAGTCGTTTGACCAGCTGCTTCTCATTTTCACAGGAAACCAGACACAGAAGCAACGGCAAAAGAATGAGGCGAGCGGACCAAGTCATATCGCGACGCACTGCTATACCACTTAGTATAGTAGTACTAACCAGACGCGGACGGCACTTGATAAACAAGTATGCATGTGTACTGCGTCGCTAGGGTAAAATCTTCCGCCATTGACAGGTATTTTAACTGCACCCAAGAATCAATCACCACTACGCACAGCCAACTCGTCAAGTTTTCTATGCACACTCAAAATTCAACACGGTACTACAGTACGTACGTACATACGTAGATTACGGCAATCAATCCCGGTGACCAGTGATTCGCAAGACAGAAGACCTACAGATTATTCGATAGATCTGCGTATTGTATATCACTGGACTGGACAGTCCGTCCGCTAGGAAACTGCAAAGGAATGAAAACCAACCAATTGTCATTTTCGTCTTGTAATTTTGCGGAACTCTCGCGTTTTCATTTCAGCCGCCGCCTTTTCCAGTTCAGCAGTGATGTGGCACAAAGTCTGTACATCGGTTTGAAATCGGTCAGCCTTTGTTTGACCGTTGAGGTCTGTTGTTTCCAGTTGCAGCTCCATAACAGGGCGGCACATTTCGTGACAGGTGCGTGACGCCACCTAAAACCACAATATCAACTTGATTGGTACTTAAAGGAACCTTGTCAGATACAAGTGAAACTGTGTACAAAGAAAACTAAACACGCACTTCAATGTCGAGTCTCCATTCTAAATTCTTGTACAAAGGATAGGAATGGACCACCATTGATGACAGAGTTTCTGTCAGATGTTCTCTGATTTCGGTATACGACTGCACTACGCATTCCAACAAAGTTTTGGCTAGTGGTTGCTGCTCAGCCTGCGACAGAGACAAGCTAAGTTGCTCATCGGACAACTGAAACCACCTCTTAAGTATATTCCAATTCATAACTGCTAACCTGCCAGTTACTGTACGTACAGCATGCAAGCAAAACAGTTGATTTTGCCGAACAAAAATCTGAACGAACAAACTTGCATTGTGCTTGGCTGCCTCGGTCAGCAACAGCATCAAAGCTTCTGTGGCCTCTCGTATTTCAGTCACGTCGACTCTGAGACGGTCTGTAGAAAAGAATCACTGAATCCGATGCAAATAAAATGAAAGCAGAAGAAATTACGCGCAGCCGTGTTGTACATCTTCTGGTTTATGCCGGTTCGCAGAAAATCGCAGGCCACTTTGCAACACGCAGCACACGCTGCAAGAAAGCAAAAGCTAAACGTGATAGTCAGTACGTTTAAAGCCAGGGATTTCTTTTCCTGAAAGGTACTTGGTACCAGATTCCAGATGATACACTACAACAACCATGATACCGTATGCCTCCAACCAAAGACGAGGTATCGGTATGGTACTCACTCATTAATTGAAGCTCAATCGATGTAATACCGAACGGTATCACTAAGGGCAAATGGTACTCATTACTCAATACCATTACGATACGCACAAGCGGAAAAACTCGACCGCCAGGCACTCACTGTTTCTATCCTTGCCAGCGAAAAAAGCCAACGGTCTCAGAATGGTTTGTGGAATCGACCAACTTTGCATGGCTACTTGTACTGTAAAGAATCAGCTCTAAGCTTACGCGAAAACATGATTGATTGTACAGCACAGACACCATCGATGGAACAACCAGCTTCAAAGTATTAGGAATTGGTACTGGGCTTTTTCGAAAAGCTTTTCCACTTGCCCTTATTTTAGCTTTGCGTTTCCTTTCCATTTTTTGGTTTCAAATTCTGTCTGGCGGCTGGAAAGACAAAAATTGCTTGTTTTTGGTAGGTATGTCAAATACGTGAAATTTTTTTGGACTAAAATTGCAATTAAACTGCTGGGTACCTGTATAAAACTTCTTGATTGGTCGGTCAGATACTGCTGTTTTATGCAAAATAGTGTGGATAGTATCAGAAAAAAGCAATACCCAATGCTTGCTCAGCTGGACCAAGAATCATATTCTTGCTAGCAAAATAGAAATATGGCAAAAATTATGAATTCGGTTACTACGTATAAGAAACTATCACGTATTATGTTAACTTTTAGTTGATTGGCGCCAAACGGACTTCGTAGAAGCTAATAATTTTAGGATACCAATCGGTATTTGGGCACAAAACACCAATTTAGCAGCTCACACTCTAAGCAAAAAAAAGCATAAAAACTATAAAGAATGGAGAAATAAAATCGACACACGAACCGCTATACTTTTTACATCATCGCAATTATGCCAGGCCGTTTTTGCGTTGAACTTCTTTGACTCCAATTAACCAAGGCCACATTTCTGCAAAGGTGTTGGAAGACTTCCATTCTATTTAAATATTTTCCACATTTACATAGTTTTTGCCATATCTCCTTTAGGATAAGCGCCACACAGAACATAATAAGATGTCGGAAAAACACCAAGCGGTCAGGTGAAGATAGCAAAGAAAAGAAAAGTTTACCAAACAGATTCGCTTTGTCAAAACAGAACCAATGCCAAAGCCGCATCATTATACACAATGTGAGAGTGAAACAAAAAATTAAACAGAAGCAGAAGAGAAGGGAGGTGTCAGTTTTTCTTCTTCCGCTCTTCGGTGCACCGTGGGCAGTACCACTTTCCTTTGGGCTTCGAGTTGAGACCAACACAACCGAAGTGAAACCACTCGATCGCACAATCGGAATTGTCGCAACCGACCATCTCACCGTAGGACACCTGTCACACACGCGCTACACACCGTCTCAACAACATTCTCACTAAGTTGTGTTCACACTCGTGTCGAAAACGTCGGTCGCCGACACGTTTACAGTACGAACGCGTCAAAACACCGCAGCCACATCTTCCGCCGCCGACAAACTCAACAAAATAGTTGTGAACAACTTTTTATTGTTTCAGTGCAAAACAGCTAGAATAATGCAGAACAGTTTATGCCGTTCTTCCCGTCTCCGATATTTTATCGACACGGAGCAAATATCTGCCCGACAGAAATGTCGGCGACCGACATTTTTCGACACGAGTATGAACAGGAACAGGTTTACCTGATGACAGAGACAGTAGGTAGGCTCGTTAGGGTCTACCGGCATGTCCATCACATCAGCTCCGTCCCCAGCCAACTGTTGCAACAAGGCAGTGCCAGACAATTGAGCCAGATGTTCGGCTTCCAATGAACCTAGACAAACTTTTTTATCTTCCCCACAACTATCGAATGCTGTGCTTGATTAAGCTGCTTCAAATGCTACTGCAGAGACTGAAATCAGAGAATTAGTATTAACTCAAATCCCCAGACTCGGCAATTATCCAGTAACAGGCGAGGCCGGCGGCCGGCTGCAGTAGTAATTTTCTAGTCCAACTATTTACATGGGCAAGGCCGAGCCACCGACCGAACTTGCGGTTTTCCAGGCGCGCTTAGAACTGGTTTTCGGCCACGACAAATCAATGCAAAAGAAGAAAGTCTAGCACAGCGTTAAACTAAACAATTGTTTTCCATTAACTTGAGAGATAAACTTGAGGTTTTCCCACCTGGTGATAAACTTCTACCAATAACTAAGCTGAAGCCTTAAACAGCGGCCTAAAGTATGGGTGATTGGACGGAATACAAGTTTTCTGGGTTAGTTCTGGATTTATGCAAGCTGCATACATTGCAACCATACATGTAACAGGTCATCCGCCGAACAGGGAAAGGGCGTTTGGGGGTCTGGCGCCGGCCGGGGGTCTGAGCCCAATTTCAGGGTTCATACAGATCAGGGTTTTCCAAACTCCCCAACCTGAGTGCTAAAATTCCATGACTTTTTACAAACAAACTCGTAGGTAATTAACAGCTTCAGAGTTTGACAAGGCCTGCTTGGGCCGCAGCCTAACCGGGGCGAGAATATTTTGAAAAAATAACTTTCAAAAACGCATTTTAAAGGTAGTCTAAAATCCTATAATTTTCCCTGACCAGATCTGTAATTCCCTGACATCCCTGACCCGTATGAACCCTGAAATTCTAGGGAGGGGGTTGGGCACTAAAAACACTAAAAAACCCGTCAAATATAGTTGTTTTATAGGCGAATTAATTTTTGTGTCTAAAATTGTAAAAAATCGCAAAAAATTTGCTCAAAAAGTAGTTACCAGAAAATCGGAGGGGTCGGACTCGGAAAAATCGTCCAGGGGGTCCGCATCCGGGAGTCTGGCCTAAGTCGGGTGGGGGCGCAGACCCCTGTTACATGCATGATTGCAACAGATCATCCGCCTTCAGGGGGCGGTTCCAGACAGGAGTCTAAACACTAACTCTTTGTGGGAGGCGTATGGTACTAAAATGGCTCGGAAAACGCAATAAACAGTAAAAAAAAGTGCCAATTTTGGCTCAAATACGGCTGTACAGCTGAAGAGTGCTGTTTCACAGCCAATTTTAGTGTCTGACATTGCAAAAAAACCACAAAAATCTGCTGAAAAAATACTTGTCAAAAAGATCGGACCTGCAGTGGGTAAAAATCGTTTTACGATCGACGGCTGCCCTACGCATTTATGGCAGATGTATAAAAGCGTACCGAGCGCAGTCTGAGCGGTCCCCTGTTTCTCGTCGTCTCCCTTCTTCTTCTTTTTCTTGCTGGCCGGCGTGTCATCGGCCAATTTTCGTTTGCGACCTTTGTCGGGCGCCGTTTTGCGACTGGCCGGCGTCTTCCTGCCCTTTCTGCTGGTGGCCGGCAGCTCGTCCTCATCTGCGCTCGTCTTGCCACCCAGCAAACGACGCTTGATTTCCGTCTCAAAGCGCGCCAAATCGGCGTCCAACCGTCGGATGTGTTTGTCGACCATCTCATATGTCTGCGCTGCCAATGTCACCTTAATAATCAACCGTCTGTTAATTAAAGAACAACACCGGTAGAATTTTAAAACAATTTTTCCGTTCAGGGAACCGCTGCTAACCAACAAGCTGACATTTTTTTCCGCAAATTGTCAGCCAGTACAGTTGTTTCTACAAAAGAAACCCTAGACCGATTTACAGAACAAACGGACAAGAATTGAGCTCCTTTCGAAGTTTTCCATTCAGGTGAGCTGAACGGAAAATTTTTGGTTCTACCGGTGCATGACCAAAAAATATACAACACTGAATTTTTCTGCCTAAGCTTGATAAACCTTTTAGTCCTTTTGTAAGAGCGAACACAAAACGTACACAAAGTAAAGCAACGTAATGCCAATGAATAAGCGAGCAAACAATTAAGCGCAACGCTTACCTTGTCATCGCCAGTGACTTTAGTATCTGCGAAGAGCGTCTGTATTTCCTTGTACTTATCCAATCTCTGGGCCACCGGCAAACTTCTGCCGTTGCGTACGTAATCCTTCACTTTCTGATCGATTTCCACCATGTTCTTCTGCGATCTAATGTCGAAGTTCCTTAGCAACTTCAAGTTTCGCTTCAGCTCGGCCGGCAGCGTTTGCAGACTGTCCAAATACTGCTCCAAGTATAAAGCCATGCTCTGTCTCTAAAGCAATCCTTTCCACAACCCAGCAGAGACCAAGTGCAAATGCAAAGTTGCGCACTGAATCGAAAAGCGCTGCATTTTACGAGCGCCGAAACAAGAACGGCCCCTGATAAGCAACTGAGCCGTAGACAAACACGAGAAAAATGGTTACGAACGTTACGAGTAGGCTGAATCAGTCAGCCGCGGACTTAGGAAAACCCGCCTAAGCAATCAGACAGAAGAGCACAAGCGCAGTAACTGTTAAAGTTTATTTTGAGAAGCAACGTTCGTACGTACAAGCACGATACGCTAAGCTGAGAGCGGTGCCGGTCTGGACAAAAATGTTGCAATTTCTCCAAAACTAAAACACTTTAAAAGAAGAGAGCAAAACCGGCCGGATTGGTTGATAATAATCACACGCAATAATGGTGGCTTAGAATCGGGCCGATTTTGGGAATGTGAATCAGTTACCTAGCACAGACGAGCGAGGGCACAGGACAGGGTACCTTCTCAGAACAACAATCAAAGCTGATCTTGATGATAGGCACCGTAAAATCATATCATAGGGCCAGAACAAGATTCACACAAAATCACACCGGATTAGATTAGTAACCAGTCAATTATACCTCGTAATAAGTATTGAATGCACGTATACCATCACTCGGCCGAAGTGACGTTTTGGCAAAAGAAACAACCAAAGACGAATGTATCTTACGGCTTACTTACAACAGAGCGGGAATGCTAGTGTGAAAAGTGACGAACTGCTACAGCAACCAAAAATGCGCAATTAAATTAAAAAACACAGGTGGCCAAAAGGCTAGCCTCAGACCCGTAAGCCCAGAGCAGAGTCCGAGCCACCAACAGCACACAGCGCTTGTTAATTAGACAAACACCGACAGCACACGACACTGCGCCCAGTTTGACCGGTCCTTCACAAATGGGAGCTTGGGGTCGTTACACTTGCGGCTG
>JASANB010000450.1:0-11130 GCA_030248155.1 Sabatieria punctata
AACTGCAGTAAGGGCAATCAACCAAACCAAGAACAGTGAAACGCATTGCATTGCTATTTATTTCAGCACCATTAAACTGCCCTGCACTATTCACGCTACTGTTTTTAACGAAAAACAGCAGCGTAACTACGCCACTTCCAGCTTTGAAATTTGGCTACCGTAGTAGATGTTGTTTTCGTGTTAAAACCCACAAGTCTATGTCAATTCAAGTACCGTTGTTAAGAGACGAACAGATCTAAGAGAATCGAAAATGTTTGCACAAAACAGACACCGAGTGGATTCTGAACTGAATGACTTGTACCTGCAGATAAGAAAATGAATCTACAGTCCATATTCATACGTTGGGCGTCAGCAAATTTCTCAGATTAATGACCTTGTGTTCAAACAACCCAGTCACATCCTGATAGTTTTACTAATAGATAGGCTTGGGTTATAAAATAGCTATTATATGGCTAACTCAATGCATTTTCGTTGACTTACAGTATATTGCACTTATCGTTACCATGTTCCATTACACCAGGGCTGTTTGTTTTGCGGAAAAAAACTCAAGCCGGTTTTTTTTCGGTTTTTTCCTGTTATTTTTCGGTTTTTTTCCAAAAGTTATTTTCCGAGATGACAGAAAAAATTTTTTAACAATCGCTTTTTATTGCAGAATTCAACGAAATAGCGTGAGTCTTATTACAAACTGCACTAATTTCATGTTTTAGAGTAGTAATTTGATTTTAAAACACCAAAAATACAATAATAAAAGTTGCCTGAAAATGGTACCAATATTTTTTGCGAAAAACAGCTAAGTTATACAATGGAAATGCTTGTAAGGCTTCTATAACATAAATTCAAAGCATTGGAAGCGAATTTAACCAGTTATTGTGCCTATTTACTTTAAAAACTTACTTGAGTTTTTTCCGAGCCCCTAGGAAAAAAACCGGTTTTTTTCGGAAAAAAACGAAAAAAACCGACCCAACAGCCCTGCATACGTACGTATACGTCTGGGAATATACTTTACTTACATCCAGTGGTTTATGGGTGTTCCTTCTGCGCAAGGCGACTGGCTTTCTTAGTCTGAAACTTCGCTTAGCCTTTACGAAAATTTGAATAGTGCACCAAACTACACAGAGCAACTTTCGTCACACAAAGACTTCTAATGTGCTATAAAAGATCAAACTTCCACCGACGGGATCTGACCAAGAAAGACCTCTTCAAAATTTTGTTTGTCAATAAATCATAAAATAATTGTAGTATGATTGTCATATTTTACTATTTTGCTTTAAAATCAACAGCAATGCAATAGTACTGCTAACTAACTGGACATTTAATAAGTTACTGTAAGTAATCAAACGAGTATATAAATGGCGAGGTAAAATAACACAGACCAATTTTATAATTAATCCACCAATTAACACCGGCCAAAACGATAGTAATAATAAGACGCATTTCACAATAGAGACTTGCGCAGATTAGGATTAGCTTATATATTCTTTGTACATGTACAAACCTCTAAGCTCAGCAAATAAACCGACCACAAATTTTTCTGGCGGCTAAACAAAACTGGAGGAAACCGAAACTCAAGGCAAGCGTGCATTTGTGAAAAGAGCAAAAAGAATATACATAATAATAATATAAAGATAGGTTGTAGCATTCAGATCTATACCAATGACTGCAGAAAAGACCAAAAAAAGAAACATTGCTAATAACCGAGATTCCGTAGCACAACAAAAACTGATTATCCTCACAAGCTCTCACAACGATCGACTAAGCCTCAAACACTAAACTACGCATCGCTCACTAACACATTGACCAGACAGGTCCATTATAAGGAAAAATTGGCATATTACTGTTAGAGTGTGAACTACCGAACTGGTATTGGGTTTTGTGCCCTATAACAATCAGGCACTTAAGATGCATTTTGCGAGAAAGTCAGCTTTGGTGCCGAAGAGAGGGGGCAAGCAGGGCCATCTCACGGATCTGGCTGATATTTATATCTATTAAAATAGAGCACAGTCGAAGACCAACGGTGCATGCCCGGCCACCAGCAACCCCCTGGAACCGGAGCTACACCCCCTCAAAGTTGGGTCGGCAGCAATTTTCGGGCTCATTTAATAGCTCTGACCCTCCCTCCATTCAAACGATCACCCTTCATTCGTTTCTTAAGCTAGGATCTCGACTCGCATACGGTTTTGTAGCTGGCCAAATGGCCTTTCATTTTCTGGTACTCCCAGTTTCAAGATTGTAGCTGGTTGCTGAGATATTCGCCGAAAACTGCGAAATTTCCACAAATGCCACTCCGTTTTTTTCGAAAAATCTTTATAACTTTTTGTGCAAAGGCCCTGCCAAGCTAATGTTTTAACAAAAGTTAGGCATGAGTTGGCCAAACAAAATGAGCGCCCCAAAGTGTGCGGTTAGGGGGGGGAGGAGGGGGGTGTTTTGGCCTCTCAAAGGTGTTCGAAAAAATTTTTTTCTGCAAAGCTTAGTTGTTAGCATACTGTTATATGCAGTTTTTGTCTGCTCGAGTTCGAAAATGCATTCAGTTTAGCTAGATTCGCTCTGGATCGGGAGAAATTGGCGTCCAAAGTTGAGACCAACCCCTTTTTCTCGACTGGCATTACTCGCTAGTATGACCATTAACCGCGGTGCAATGCAGGTTTTTCTTACGTGGTTTTTTGCTGCTGATTCCAAAAATAACAGCATTTTTGCTCTACGTTGCCTACTTTTTTGAAGATATCGGCATTTTTTATGATTTGGGAACAAAACGGCTGCACTTCCTATAACATGCTCGTTTGAAAGGTGACTCAATTCAGTCGCATCTAGGGTATAGAGCAATAAAAATTTATATGCACCTAATGCAGTTTTTCCGCTGATTACGAAATTGACATCTTGTTTTTCAATCTGACTGCTCCTGAGCTACTTATGTAACTTTTTGTGCCCTGGTACTCAGACAATAAGTTATCTGTCAAATCTGGACATAATATGGTTTCTATCTGGTGTAGTTTTCTCCGCTGATTCAGAATATCATCATATTTTTGCGCTACAGCCACTCTGTCGCAAGTTAGTGGACCTCAAAGTTTTCGTTTAGAAACATGCCGTGAGCAAAGTAATCCTAAAATAAATGTTCAGCATTCATGCATTTCTGAAATGAACTTTTGTCAGTCAATAGTGTACCCGACCTATTTTTGACCCGCTGAGTTCAAAAATGGCGTTTGTTTTTCTCTATAGTTACTCGTTTTGGAGATATATGAATATTAATGCAAATTTTGTTTGATCAGTAATATCTCAAAATTGAACAGCAGTAGAGAAAAACAAAGGCCATTTTTGAACTCAGCGGGTCAAAATAGGTCGGGTACACTATTGACTGACAAAAGGTTCATTTCAGAAATGCATGAATGCTGAACATTTATTTTAGGATTACGGCTTCTCACGGCATGTTTCTAAACGAAACTTTGGAGGTCCATAACTTGCGACTAAGTGGCCGTAGCGCAAAACCATAATAATATTCTGAATCAGCGAAGAAAACTGCACCAGATAGATACCATTTTGTGCCCAGATTTGACAGATAACTTATTGTCCGAGTACCAGGGCATAAAAACTACATAAGTCACTCAGGAGCGGTCAGATTGAAAAACAGATGTCATTTTCGTAATCAGCGGCAAAAACTGCATTAGGTGATATAAATTTTTATTGCTCTGTACCCTAGATGCGACTGAATTGAGTCACCTTTCAAACGAGCATGCTATAGCAAGTGCAGCCGTTTTGTTCCCAAATCATAAAAATGCCGATATCTTCAAAAGTAGGCAACGTAGAGCAAAAATAAAGTTATTTTCGGAATCAGCAGCAAAAACTACGTAAGAAAAACTGCATTGCACCGCGGTTAATGGTCATACTAGCGAGTAGTGCCAGTCAAGAAAAAGGGTTGGTCTCAACTTTGGACGCCAATTTCTCCCGATCCAGAGCGAATCTAGCTAAACTGAATGCATTTTCGAACTCAGCAGACAAAACTGCATATAACAGTATGCTAACAACTAAGCTTTGCAGAAAAAAATTTTTTTCGAACACCTTTGAGAGGCCAAAACACCCCCCCCTCCCCCCCCTAACCGCACACTTTGGGGCGCTCATTTTGTTTGGCCAACTCATGCCTAACTTTTGTTAAAACATTAGCTTGGCAGGGCCTTTGCACAAAAAGTTATAAAGATTTTTCGAAAAAAAACGGAGTGGCATTTTGTGGAAATTTCGCAGTTTTCGGCGAATATCTCGGCAACCAGCTACAATCTGGAAACGGGAGTACCAGAAAATGAAAGGCCATTTGGCCAGCTACAAAACCGTATGCGAGTCGAGATCCTAGCTTAAGAAACGAATGAAGGGTGATCGTTTGAATGGAGGGTGTCAGAGCTATTAAAATGAGCCCGAAAATTGCTGCCGACCCAACTTTGAGGGGGTGTAGCTCCGGTTCCAGGGGGTTGCTGGTGGCCGGGCATGCACCGTTGGTCTTCGACTGTGCTCTATTTTAATAGATATAAATATCAGCCAGATCCGTGAGATGGCCCTGCTTGCCCCCTCAAAGCTGACTTTCTCGCAAAATGCATCTTAATGCCGTTTATGGTACCGGTACGTAGGCTAGTGGCACCATATATGGTAAGGGAAAGGGGCTGAGGGGGTTGACCCCTTCAGACCCTGACGTACCCCTAAGGAATTTTTGGAAGAATTCAGATTAGGTGTAAATCAACTGAGAATAGCTTATTTTAACCTATTTTTACGAAAAATATGCCTAAATGCCTTGATTTTAACCAAAAATCAGGACTTTTTGGCTTACTATCCCTCACCCCCCCCCTCAGGCGCTGCTACTTACCCCATACATGTAACAGGGTGTCTGGGGGTCTACCCCCACCCGACTTAGGCCAGACCCCCCGGATGGGAACCCCTCTCCCCGATACGATTTCTCTAACCCACCTTCGATTTTCTGGCAAGTAATTTTTTGAACAAATTTTTCCGATTTTTTTACAATTTCAGGTATAAAAATTGGCAAAATCGCCTGTAAAACAATACTTTTTAGCTGTATTTCATCCCAAATTAGCGATTTTGACGATTTTTAGCCGAAAAATAGCGATTTTTTCGATTTTTGAGCGTTTTTTTCGTGCCGAAACCCCTCCGAAAATTTGGGCTGAGACCACCGGTCGGCGGCAGACCCCCACCCCCTCCCCTTCGGCGGATGACCTGTTACATGTATGTATGCTTACCCCCCTCGGGATTTGAAAATTTAACACCCCTTAGCCGAAATAATGGCCCATGTCTGGTACCAAATAATATACCGGTACCATATAGGGCGTTAAGTGCCCTACTGCATTTAGTTAATAAAATTAATGAGGACCTGCCTGGTCCCCTCTCTACACAGAAAAATCAGACAGACCCTTCCTGACTGAGAACCTAATTAGGCGATTGTCTATCTACGGTTTCATTGTCACACTTGCTAATCTGCGTGTCACTGCGCGAATGCGACAGCACCATTCCGATCGGCGTCGGCTCCTGTTCCTGCGGTTCGGGCATCGGCGGCTGAGGTTGGTCGGTCTCGGGAGTCACCGGCAGTTTGGATTCCGGCTGCGAAAAGTGGAATGGACCCAGATTTTTCAGTCTGCTCAGCCTTAGAATCGATCCGTGGTGCGTCTTGCGAGGCGAGCCGCCAGGCGATCTGAATTAATCAACAAGTTAGGTCGTACATAACAGGTCATCCGTCGAAGGGGAGGGGGTTTGGGCTCAGAGGCCAACTTTTAGGGGGTTGGGCACTAAAAACGCACAAAAATCGCAATTTTTCGGCTAAAAATTGTCAAACATCGTTAGCTTGGGCTCAAATACAGATAAAAACTGCTGTTTTACAGGCATACATGAAACAGCTCCGGGTCGACCTGGGGGGAGGGGGGAGGGGGGTTTTTTCCTCAGGTGGGGGGTCGAGGGGGGGTTTCGCCCAGGTGGGGGGTCCCAAATTTCAAAAAGCTCCAAAACGCCTAGAAATGCGTTTCTAGCACGTTTTTTTCAGTAAGGACGCTAAAAATCGCTATTTTAAGCTGCCAAATAGCGTTTTAAAGCTAAAAACAAGCAAAAAATGACAAAAAGAGCCTCCAAAAACACCGATTTTTCTTAAATATCAGCAGTGGAAACGCCAAATTCGGTTTCCAAAGGCTTTTCAAGTGAATTTTAGGCTAAAAATTAGTGATTTCTGACCCAGTTTGTTAATACTGGAGCCACTACCACCACTTGTATTTTTTGGTCGGGGGGGAGGGGTCCCTTAACCTGTCTCTGGGGGGGGGGGGGGTGAGGGGGGTTTTGCCATTCCAGCAGGGGGGTAACCCCCCAAACCCCCCTAGTACATGTATGTTTACAGGCGATTTTGGCAATTTTTTGTCTGAGATTGAAAAATTTGCCGAAAAAATTACTTGCGAGGAAAAGCGAAGGGCCTAAGTCGAGTTGGGGGCAAAGGATGGTAAGCCAAAAACGTCCGATTTTTGGCTAAAATGAAGGTTTTTTGGGTTAGTTTTCGTTAAAAATAAGTTACAATAAGTTATTCTGAGCTCCTTTATTCTAGCTTTTATCATAACTTTCTATACTAAAGTCTTCCAAAAATTCCTGAGGGGTAGCGGCCGACCGAGGGGGTCAACCATACATGTAACAGCTCCAGGCCGACCTGGGGGTAGGGGGTTTCCTCAGGTGGGGGCGGGGTCGTGGGGGGTTCAAAATTTCAAAAAGCTCCAAAACGCCTGGAAATGCGTTTTTAGCACGTTTTTTTCAGTAAGGACGCTAAAAATCGCCATTTTAAGCTGCCCAATAGCGTCTTCGAGCTAAAAACAAACAAAAAATGACAAAAAGGGCTTCCAAAAACACCGATTTCTCTTAAATATCAGCAGTGGATGGAAGCGCGAAATTCGATTTCCAAAGGCTTTTCAAGCGAATTTTAGGCTAAAAAATTAGTGATTTCTGAGCCAGTTTGTTAGTACTGGAGCCACTACTAGTACTTGTATTTTTGGGTCGGGGGGGGGGGTCCGCTTAACCTGTTTCGGGGGTGGGTGGTGAGGGGAGTTTGGTCCTTCCAGCTAGGGGGTAACTCCCAAACCGCCTAGTACATCTATGGGGTCAACCCCCTTTGAACATGCACGTATAAAGCTTGGCAAAGAATGTCTTAAGAGTCGGGGACTTAACGCTGTTATACGGTACTGACACCATTATACTTCCGGTACCATAAACGGTGTTAAGTGTCAGACTTTATTATGGGGGAATTAAGAATAATCACATGCTACAGTCAGGCAATTAACGCCGTTTATGGTACCGGCACCATATATGGTACCCCTACCCATGGCCATGCGAAGGAAGGGGTACCATATGGTACCGGCACCTTATATGGTCACCATAATATTAATGGTACCATAAACAGTATTAAGTGCCAGACTGTGCTACACTCACTTCACATTCTCTCCACTCCTCATCTTAGACTCGCTGCTCCTAATAGGCACCAGCTTCCGAATCCAGCTAACATCCACAGACAGCGTGTGTCTGGCCGGACTGCCCCGTTCATGTTTCTTCTTCTTCTTCAACAGCGACTCCCTCAGCGCTCCAAACTTACTACCCCCACTGCCCCCCGGCACCTCTCTTGGTGACGCCACCTCAGGGTAGATCGTGCGCGCAGTTGCAGGTAGGGAGAGGTCTTCCGAGGGGGGTACTGACACCCCTCGAAGGGGAGAAGTACCCAGGAGATCTTCGGGCTCGCCGGTCTCTATGGCTTCGTAGTAACTGGCATTCAGAGCTTTCATAGGGGCTCGGATGGCCCGCATTCGCATGTCGCATGTGTGTAGTTCTTCGAGCTCGTCCATTTCGGTCTGTGTGGGCTCTGAAAGAGGCAAAAGGTCGTAGGTGACCGTCTGTCCCCCCTCCGGAGACCTTTTTTCCACTGCCTCTTAGATTTTTTCTCTGGGCAATATTTCTGAATTTTTTCTATATAATTTCAGACATACATGTACTAGAGGGTTACGCCCCTCCTGAAAAGGCCAACCCTTCTCCCCCGAGACAGGTTAAGGGATGCATTTTCAGTAACGACGCTAAAAATCGCTATTTTAACCTGGCAAATAGTGTTTTAGAGCTCAAAACAAGCAAAAAATGACAAAATGGTCTGCCAAAACACCGATTTCTCTTAAATATCAGCTGTTGTAGTGCTAACTTTTATTTTTTACTTAGTGGGGTGGGATTACAGTAGGTTATGGATTACTAAACTATGCAGATTGTCGATTGCACAGCAAAGAAGACACGCAATAGTACGCATAGAATTGGTGTTTGATTTCCTAAAAATTTAGCCGAAGTTCCGAAAAATTCCGAGACCTCTGAGTTCGGAATCGGAACTGCCAGTTCCGATCGGAATCGGAATCGGAATTCCGGTCGTTCCCTACTTGTATTTTTCGGTCGGGGGGGGGGTGGTTCCGTAACCTGTCTCGGGGGTGAGAGGGTTTTTGGCCTTTCTAGCACTGTAATTTTAATATGATAGCCCCCTGTTAGTTTTAATTTAGATCTAATATTAATACTATTAAATAACAATTTTAATAGCATTTTAATAGTAGATTCTAAAATGAACTTAAAAAGTTTTGGACACACTTTAGCGAATTGGTGAAAAAACATCGTTGGCTTGAAATTGCTAGTGTAAGTTGAAAATTTAATCAGAGATCCAACTTAGAAGCATTTTTCTCTGTAAATTCATGACCATTCTTTTTAAAATGACTTTGTCTGAACATGGTTTTAAGCATGCATGTAACAGAGGAGTCTGGGGGTCTGCTACCCACTCGAGTTAGGCCAGACCCCCCCCCGGATGGGGACCCCTCCCTCGAGACGACTTTTCCGACCCCATTCCGATTTTTCTGGCAAGTAATTTTTTGAGCAAATTTTTGCGATTTTCTGCAATTTCAGACACAAAAACTGCCAAAATAGCCTGTTAAACAGCACTTTTTTAGCTGTATTTCAGCCCAAATTAGCGGTTCTTGACAAAAAATAGCGATTTTTTTACGATTTTTGAGCGTTTTTTAGTGCCCAACCGCCTCCAAAAATTTGTGGTCAGACCCCCCGGCCGGCGACAGACCCACCAACCCCGTCCCCCTTCCGCAGATGACCTGTTAAGATATTCGAAATTGCATTCGAACAGAACCTAGGCATTAAAATTTGAAAGAAAATATTGATGCATAGTTATAGAGACATTTTTGACAGGAAAAGACTGTTACATAGGTTATTGAGTAGATTAAGGTCCCTTTGTCATACATGCCTATTACTGAGAAAAGTTCCACAGTTTCCAAGATTCGGGATTCAGAGGGCTGTCAGACACCTTCAATTTTTATCATTTTCTGAGGTAAAATTCTGATTTAAATTCTAGTATTGTAGGTAACTCCTTCATTGTCAAACAAGGTCAAACTATTAAAATGCTATTAAAATACTATTAAAAATTAATTTTAATATTCAGCCCCTCTTTGTATTTTTAATTTAATTTAATATAATAGTAGGCCCTCTATTTTAATATTAATATAGATTTAATACTATTAAAATGGCACTATTAATAATAGTTTTATTTTAATATAAATATATTAAAATAACAGCACTTTCTAGCTAGCAGGCATACATATAACAGGTCATCCGGGGGAGTAGGGTCTAGCGCCGGCCGGGGGGTCTAAGCCAAAATCTTGGGACTTGGGCACTAAAAAACGCTCAAAAATCGCTATTTGTAGGCTAAAAATCGCTAATTTGGGCTGAAATACAGCTAAAAAGTGTGTTTTGCAGGCGATTTTGGCAATTTTTGTGTCTGAAACTGTAAAAAATTGCAACAATTTGCTAAAAAAATTACTTGCCAGAAAAATCGGAGGGGAAAGTCGGAGGAATCTTCTCGGACGGGGTGGGGGGTCTGGCCGAAGTCGGGTGGGGGGCAGACCCCTAGCCCCCTGTTACATGTATGCTAGGGGGTAACCCCAAACTCCGCCTAGTACATGTATGCCCATCAAACTAAGCACAAGTGCTGCCTAGTCTGTCCTAAGTCTCACAAAGCTTACCGGGGACGGTAGCGGCGGCAGTTATCTGGTCGCAGCTGAGCAGCACACTCTCCAGCACAGCCGAAGTTCTGGTCTGTAGCACTGAACTCACTTCAGACTCCACCGGCGGCCGATCCAGTTCTACCGAGCTCTCCACTGCTGCCTCCAACTCGCACGACGGAGCGCTGGTGTGTCCGTCTGAAAGACACTGCTTTTTTAGCTATTTATTTGTACAAAACGTTAAGAGTGCCCGATAGAATTTCTTATTTTAGACATTATTTAGAAAGCTAAACTGGCCACTATATTAAATCAAGTCAGGCAGTTGACGCCATTTAAGGCATCGTTGCCATGTAAGGTACAGGTGCTCAGTGTAGGGATGTCATATAGTATATACAGCACCATACATGTAACAGGGGGAGTCTGGGGTCTGCCCCCATCCGACTTAGGCCAGACCCCCCCCGAGACGATTTTGCCGACGCCCCCCTCCGATTTTTCTGGCAAGTAATTTTTGAGCAAATTTTTGCGATTTTTTGAAGGGGGAGGGGGGGTTGGGGGGTTCTGGCGCCGGCCGGGGGGGGGATTCTGAGCCAAAATTTTGGGAGGGGGGTCGGGCCATACATGTAACAGCTCCGGGCCGACCTGGGGGGGGGGGTAGGGGGGGTTTTTCTTCAGGTGGGAGGTCGAGGGGGGTTTCGCTCGGGGGGGGGGTCCCAAATTTCGAAAAGCTCCAAAACGCCTGGAAATGCGTTTTTACACGGTTTTTTTCAGTAAGGACGCTAAAAATCGCAATTTTAAGCTGCCAAATAGCGTTTTAGAGCTAAAAACAAGCAAAAAATGATAAAAAGGCTTCCAAAAACACCGATTTCTCTTAAGACGTGATTTCTGTAAATACCAACTTCCCATAGGTACAGTTGCCCCAACTTTGTTGGATCTTTGAACTTTATATATAGTTGGATAGCCCTTCCCTCACATAGTAAGAAACCACATTTGAATTTTTCAATTTCCCACCCTCTTTTGAAAAACGATGGGAAAACGCCAAAAATTGTTTTCCGACCATAACTTCTGAACGAAAACAGCAATACGTAACTGAACGAAGTAC